>JBBYHK010000020.1:10405596-10582872 GCA_038382065.1 Adansonia grandidieri | reverse complement strand
CAGTATTAGAAGCATCACAGCTGACTTCGAACACTTGGTCAAAATTTGGAAGGGCTAGCACAGGGGCTTCTGTCAAACGCTTCTTCAGTTCCTCAAAGCTTTTCTGAGCTTGCTCTATCCATTGGAACTTACCTCCTTTGATACAGTCTGTAAGTGGTGCAGCAGTGGAACTAAAATTCTTAATAAATCTCCTGTAGAAGGAAGCTAATCCATGGAAGCTTCAAACATCTTGGGTAGATCCTTGAATGGGCCAACTGTTGATGGCCTCAATTTTGCCCGAGTCAACTCGGACACCTTCAGCGGTGATGATATATCCTAGAAAATTCACTTCATTGGTCAAGAAAGAACATTTCTTCAAGTTGGCATAGAGTTTCTGCTTCCGAAGAGTTTGGAATACTTACCGTAGGTGCTCTAAGTGATCGTCGGGCTTCTTGCTGTAGATAAGAATGTCATCAAAGTAAACGACCATAAATTTCCCAATGAAGGGTCAAAGTGTCTGATTCATCAGACGCATGAATGTGCTAGGGGCATTTGTTAACCCGAAAGCATCACCATCCATTCGTACAGGCCATCTCTTATTTTGAAGGCGATCTTCCATTCATCTTCAGGTCGAATTCTGATCTGATGATACCCGCTTTGTAGGTCAATCTTAGAAAAAATAGTTGCACCATGTAGCTGATCCGACATATCATCAAGCTGAGGTATCGGGAACTGATACTTGATGGTGATCTTGTTAACTGCTCGACAATCGACACACATTCTCCAACTTCCATCTTCCTTAGGTACCAAGAGTACGGGCATAACACAGGGACTGACACTTTCTCAAATCATTCCTTTCTTTAACAATTCTTCAACTTGTCGTTAAACTTCAACATGTTCCTGGGGACTCATCTTGTAAGCAGGTTTATTAGGAAGTACTGCTCTTGGGATTAGGTCAATTGCGTGTTGGATATCACGTATGGGTGGCAATCCATGTGAAATTTCATTGGGTACGACATCTAGAAATTCAGCTAGCAATTGTTTGATTTCTGGCGGAATGGTGGTTCGTTCATTTAACTCAAGCAACAAGATCAATCCCATGGTTTGGGCTTCCGCTTTCGTCACCTTGAATTGTTCCTTAGTAATTAAGGACACTAGCAGCTTGGACTCATTCTTGCTTTGGTTATATTCACTAGGTGGCAATGATGCTAGCTTGATCTTCACTCCATCCTTCATAAAGGAATAAGTGTTTGCATGACCGTCGTGTAGAGCATGGCGATCATATTGCCAAGGTCTCCCCAATAAAAGATGACAGGCATCCATGGGAACAACATCACACCATACTTCATCTTGATACTTTTTACCAATTGAAAAAGAAACAAGGCATCGTTTAGAAACTTTTACCTCATTTCCCTTGTTGAACCATTGTAATTTGTATGGATGTGGATGAACTTGAGTGGATAGGTTCAGCTTTTCCACCATGTAGTTGGATACTACATTCTCACAGCTTCCATTGTCAATGATTACATCACATACTTTGCCTTGGGTAGTGCAGCGGGTGTGGAAAATATTGTGACGTAGCCATGACTCCTCTTTTGCTTACGCTGTGTACAAGCTTCGCCTGATCACCAGTGTTTCACCATGGTCGACGGGCGTGACTTCTTCATTAAATACTGGCTCCTCATCAAATATGGGCTCATCTTCTTCTTCATATGCTTCATAAGCTTCTCCTTCAATAATAGTGACAGCCTTGCGGTTTGGACATTCTGAAGCAATGTGGCTGAAACCTTGGCATTTAAAGCACTTAGGTGCTTTGGAGCTAGATTCTCTGGCAGCTTTAGGTGGAGGCTTGCTTGAAGAGCTGGGTTGCTGAACTGGAGTCCTACGGACATCAAAAGAATTCTTGGTAGAGGAAAGAGGTTGCTAAAAAGGTTTTCTCGGTAACTGCTTTTCAACATGGATGGCTAGACGAATGACGTCATCTAAAGTCCAGTATTGTTGAAGCTGGACCTAATGGGCGATGTTAGTGTTCAACCCTCCAAGGTAGCGGGCTATTGTTTGCTCCTTATTTTCTTGGATATCACATTTCATCATGAGCTTTTCAAATTCCCTAGTATATTCCTCTACAAACTGAGTCTTTTGGCGAAGATTATGTAGTTGAAGAAAACAATCTTGATAATAATGTTCAGGTAAGAATTTACGTGTGAGCTCGCGTCGCATATTTTCCCACATTCGAATCTTGCTTTTCTTTTCACGCTCACGCTTTCTCTTTAAGATTTTCCCACCATATGTAAGCATGCTTTTTAAGCTTGATGGCAACAATTTTGACTTTTTGGTCCTCTAGCACCTCTTTATATTCGAAGACTCCTCAACTGTTTGGAGCCACTCTACGAACTCGTCTGGTTGGAGCTTCCCTTCAAAATTTGGAATGTCTACTTTGATATCGCTATTGCGGACTATCGATCTCCGAGGTTGACAATTGCCGGCTGATGAAGTATCGTTACTATCCGAATCATCTTCTATTTGCCTTCCTTGTGCATCCAATTGGGCTCGTTGAACATTCACCATCTCTTGTAATAATTGAACTTGTCGTCTCAATTCTTCTATTTCAACTTCGTGTACATATCTTCGTCTTGGAGGCATATTGTAGGCTAGTGAAAATAAGAGGTATGGTTTAAGGATGAAATTAGGAATTAGGTTCAAAAGTTGGGTTAAAATAAAATTTTAAGAAATTTAGGGCTTGGTTGTAATTTTAGGAAATCAAGGGGTTAATTTATAATTTGAAAAATTTAGGGTTTAGAATGCAATTAAGGAAAAATATGGTGACATGGTGATGATGTGGCAGTTAAGGATATGTGGCAGGTGATGGTTGGGTGATGTGGTGATGACTAGACAAAGGGTTGACGTGGATGATGATGTGGCGAATATGGCACATTATGTGTGGCTGATGTGTCACTGACTGGACACCTCAGCGTTGATGTGGCAGCTGATGTGGTTGTCTTCAACCTCTGGCTGGTCTTCCGGCGGTGGCGGGTGGGAGCGCGTGCTATACCTTCCAGCAATGGAACTTTCCAATCCAAGGTTTTCTGACCTCTTGAACACGATGGAGACCTCTTTTTGGCTGAAAAAGGACAGAAACTATGAATTTCGAAGGTGACAATGATGACTCATTGTCGGACTACTTCGAAGTCTTCAACTTCAGATTGTTTTTCAGACACTCCTCGTCTTTGGAACTCGGCTTTGATACTAAAAATGACTCAGAAATTGGAAAAGAGAAATGACTCTAAATTAAATAAGAGAAGTTATTATTTTTTGATACTAAATATAATGGAATGACCCCTATTTATACTAGTTTTATAGGGGGTTATGATTTGTATTCATAGAAGATAACTCCTGAAAAAGATTGTCAATTACAAAATAATTTGATTTATAAGATTATTTGATTTTTATCTAAGATTATCAATTATAAAATATTATTATCTTATGATCTTTATCATTCTCTATTATCTTCTAATTTATCTTTTTATCCTTATCATGCATTGAGATATCAAAAGGATCTAAGTTGGACATGAAAATTTTCCGATGCTTTTTCACTTTTGCTGAAGCCTGAAATGAATTTGATTCCGCACTATGAAAGCCGTTGAACCATGCGGGCGGGTACATGATTTTTGTAGTTCAATTTTTTTTTAATGTGTTTGATAAATTTATATTAAATGTTATTTAATGAAAAATGTATTAAATCAATATTATTTATAAAACATTTATATTTGAACTAAATTTTTTATTACGAAACATAAGATATCTAAACTATTCTATTAATTTTTATCCATAATTATTTAAATTAATTTTGAAATGTTAGGCTAATAAATTCAAAATTGTGAAATAAATAATTTTTAAAATTCAGTATTTATTGTTAAATAATATAATGATATTCTCTGCTTAATTTTTAGTAATATATCAAACAGTTTTATACTACAAATTCAATACTTAATTTTTCAAAACTTGAATTTTTAGTTTATTAAATAACACCTTATTTTTTCATAAAATTCAATACAACTATATACTATTGGAAATTAAAAATATTTACTATTATTTAAGTTTAAAATTAAGATAAACCCACGATAATGATCATCGTATGGAAGTATATATGCATGCAATGGAAATTAACATTTGAAAACTATCAACAATTATTATGGCTGGTCGAAATGTATTTGATATTGCTGACACATAGTAAAAAATGGTCTATGCGTGTCTATACTCTATAGGTGGTTGAAGGCTCAAGCAGTCAAGCTCCGTCTAAGAACATTCAATGATGTCCTAACATCATCATAAAGAAAAGGGTAAAACAGAATGTTGATTGGGGAAATTTATTTGGAAATTTTTCCAAGATAAGGTAGGCGGAAATGAGTCGACCTACTTATGAAAGATTTTTAACTGCGGTTATAACCATCTTGCCGGAATTGGATCCATGAAAAAAGGAAAGTGAATAAATTGAAGTCGGGACTACCTATAATTTACCTATCAAAGTTCCAATATATAAACGGCTCCTACAATCATCTTTTCTCAAACATCTGAACCAGAAGAACTGAACGTTGGATCAACTCACCAGCTCCATCTCTCAGGAAAAAAACAAAAATCTTCGCTTGAATTTCATTCAATCCTATGAAGAAATCGACTTGGAAGAAGAGTTCAGCTCTGTAATTTCAAATGATAAATTCCTTGACAATATTCAAAATGGCCTGAGATCGTTGCGCATCAACAAGATCGATATTATGGAATCCAACAATATCGAACCGTGCATCAACTTGAACCCTTTGCATCACCAACATTTCCACGAATGCTTGCACCCTATCAAACATCGGATCCATGTTGAATGCAATCACCAAGCACCTCCCTATCGAGCCGACCTTACTCTTGTACGCTTCATCCTCCATCGGATTACAATATCTATGGTCACGGTCCGTTCCCTTGGGCAGTGCGAACTCCCACAACAGATCAAGTACAGGCAATGGTGTCAACTGATCCGTCGCATATTTTAACTCCGATGGCATTCTTTGTTTCCCACCAAACATGGGTTGGTTCAAAAATATGCCATTAATATTCAAAGGCTTTATATCATGATCCTGAGCTTTTAAAGCCGCATGAAACGCAATGTTGCCACCGCTGCCACGCCCACCAAGGTAACACCTTGTAAAATCTCCATAATCTCTCAGCCATGTTTCCCCTTCAGGGTCCAAAACCTGTTTCCTCACCCAGAGGATCGTGTCAATGGCATCTTCATACTGCGCTGGGAGCCTGTGCTCCGGGGCGAGGCGATGTTCGACTGCTACGACAATCGCAGGTATTTCGCTGGAAAGGACAGAACAAGGTTGATGAGTTGTGAGATTGGAAACGCTGAATAAGGCGAAGCCGCCACCGTGGAAGTAGAACAGGATGGGTAGTCGTACCACCCTGTTGTCGTTAGAGGGCAGTTTACTGGGGCAGAAAATGCGTGCCCAGACCTTTGTTACGTCGTTGACGGTGACATCTTTGGAAACAGTTGGGACACCTGGAATTACCACGGGATTGGCCTCGGTGCTGGGGAAGCTGCTGAGTCGAGTGAGCGTCCCGTCAGGGTTGGGGGCTATACTGAGGTGCTGGTACGGGTCGAATTTCGACATGGTTATGGCGAGGTTTGGGTGTGTAGATTCGGAGAAAATAGTTAAAGTGCGACACTTCTACGTGGCATATGACCGATTCGAAGGGCTGCTGCTATTCTCGCGGTTGGAAATCTTAAATAATAGAATTCCTGAAACGCCTAAATTATTGGCTCCGTGGAGCTGGTCTGGGGCCTTAAGACTAGTATTCTTTGGGGCCATCTTTGAGTTGTTGACTTTTTCCATGGTCTTTCCTTCTTATTTCAAGCTCTTAATTCGTTTTTCCTTGGACTTTTTTCCATTTGTTCATTTTAAGTGCAAAATTTCAGTTCATGGACTTTGGGCTTTTCTTTAAAGGATCGTGCTTGAGTTCTGCTGGGCTAATCAAGCGCTCTCTCCAATCAAATGGAAAATGATACAAAGCTCCGAGAGAAAAAAAAAAAAGTGATAAGAGTAGTAAAAATGATAGCTTCACAATCAGATCGAGGTAGGATCAAGATCCGAATTTTTTAAAGATTAAATTAGATTAGATTTTATTTGATGATTTTATATTTAAAAAATTATTTTATATTAATACTTTTATAATTAAATTTTAAAAAAAATTTATTATTAAATAATAATTTAAACTAAATTAAATTAATAAAACTCAAAGTTCGGCCGTTCAATAGATCTAATCACAATGGACAAACATATCCTTTGTCTATGCAATAATTAACTGAATTTAGATAAAATTCCAATAATATATTTTATGTAACATTTAATTTAATAAAAGGCTTATATCTAAAAAAAAAAAAAACTTAGAACAATAATTCAAAAATCAAGTGAGTTTTTTTCTTCTTTTTTTTTTCAATCAGTCAAGCTCTCAAATTTTTATTTTTCATCAATTAAGCTCTTTTATAATGAAAATTGCAACAAATAATTTTTTATATAATCACGATTTGTAATGACAGTAACGATTTTCATCAATAAAATAGCTTAATTGGTAAAAAAAAATAAAGGTTTTAAGGACTTGATTAATCGAAAAAATAATAAAATTCACTTGATTTTTTAATTATTATTCGAGAGCATTTTTTTATATATATACCTCACTAAAACAAACATATTCAAAAATGGAATTTTAAACAAGATGTTAAAGTATTTGGTTAATAATTCCTTTTAAAATAAGATGCCATAATCTTGCAACTCTAATCAAATTTATTTTTCATTATATATAGTATTAAAAATGAAGAACAAAAGTACTCAGGAATAAAGAAAAACCGAAAACAAAGACAAGGGCCCGTACGACAATTACCCCTTTTAAGATAAGAAATGGTGTGCGATTCTTTGTTATGAAAGCGGCTGTCAACTGCGCGACCAAAGTCCCAAACAATTAGAATTTACAAACCAGATTAGTCAAAGTTAGTCAGACACTCTGAGTCATGCGGTGAACATACATCGGCCGAAAAAAGAAAAAAAAAAAAACCGGCACCATTCGACACCTTTTGATATAGTCTAAGGTCCTACGGTTGTCGAACGTTGATTGAACTGTAAGTCCTTCCAGATTTTTCTATGTCATTGTCATGGTAACATCTGACGCGCTGTGGTAAAAAAATGTATTTGCTGTTTAAAAATTTATGAGTAATTTTTTCATCAAAATGGCTTATTATTTGATGAAATTAGTAGTATTTTAAGGATGGATTTGTATTTTTTTTTATAAAAATATATGTGTAAATGAAATTTGAAAAGATTAACATTATTTGTATTGTATTTTTGTATACTTAATGTGTGACATTGAATTTAAGTAAACACATTATAAATAATAAAAATTAATACATCCGCACAATATAGATGAGTTTTTTTTTTTAATATAGAGAAATAAATTATTTAAGTAATTTTTATTTTTATAAGTGGATAGTTTTTTTTTAACTTTTTAAAAAATAAAAAACTAAAAGATATAAATATCCTTTTTTAGTTATTATTTCATTTTTTATTTTTTGATTAGTTTTTTAATTAAATGAATTTTATTTGACTTATGACATTAAATATAACATTAATTCAGTTGAGTGATTTTTAATAATAACTAGATATAAATCTAGGTCCATATGGTTCCACTAAATTTATGCTTGAATACTGTTAACAAACTTCTTTTTTTTTTTAATTGCATCTTAAGTTTTTTTTATTAATATTTATAACCAAAATTAAATTAAAATATTTTTTATTATTTTAACTATATCAATCAAAGTAATCCAATTAAATTATAAAAATTTTTATTCAAATTTTACTTAATATAAATCAATTCTGTTAGGTCGTAAAAGCTACATGCTCCATCAATGGGTTTAACCGTGAGTTCGTGTTTGGTTAACACGGTTCCGCCGTGAATGGGTCATTTTGATTCGCACCATCGCTCCAAATATCAGCGAAGTGGAAGAGATATGATCTGTCCACAGCGAATTTGCTGATCATTTTAAAAGTTCCTTTAAATTTGCTCTCAAGCAGGCAGGCAAGCGTCATATGCAGAAACGACAAATGCATTAAAACAGTTGAAGGTGTGGGCAGTGCCTGTCTACTCAACGTAAGGTCAGATATCTGCCAAAGAAAAAACACGTAACATGTGGGTACGATAACTTCAAATTAAAGAAACACCTGAAGCTGCATGAAACTTCCTCCTGGATAAACAATAAATTTTTCTTCTTGGTCGTAACTTTTTTCTTTTATCCTGCGGATTAGAGGTACAGTTTTCCAAGATCATGTCAGAAAAAATAAAAAGCTGGCTTCGGTATCGTGACTGCGGTTGCTGGTTCAATTGCTCACCGAACTTGGTTTAAAATAAAAGATTCTTCCCACCAACCTTGCGAATAGGGAACAATACCCGCTTGCCACTCTCTATTTACAAAGCCCAATGTACACACACATACATACCAGTGACAAGCACTAACAAAGCAATGGCAGCCGAAAGCCGATCTCACCCTTCCGAAAACGACTTGCCCTATGTCCTGATCTTAAAAACCCCACCATCCTTCGTCCTCTTCGGAGACCATTTCTTCGACTCACCTAAATTCCAGTTCTTGAAAGCGTACGAATCTCAACTCCCTCTTCCCCAGTTCTTGCTTGCCCATGCTCAGTCCGTACGAGCCATTCTCTCATCTGGTGGCGCTCCTGTCACCGCTGATACTATCCGCCTTTTGCCCCACCTGCGTTTGGTCGTTACCACGAGCCAGGGCCTGAACCACATCGACCTCTCCGAGTGCCGACGCCGTGGCATCGCTGTGGCTGGCGCTGGAACCATTTTCTCCGCTGATTGTGCGGATAACGCGGTCGTATTGTTGATCGGCGTTTTGAGGAAGATTTCGGCTGCTCACCGCTATGTCAAGCAAGGGTTCTGGTCTTCCCAAGGAGACTATCCTCTTGGCTATAAGGTCCTAATCCTATCCTTTCTTCCCCAATTCACCGTTTTATTTTTAAAGGAGGAAAAAATGCAAACTCTCAGAAAAAAAGAGAACTACAACTTTAAAAAACTTGTCCTTATAATCCCAAATTTAAATTATAAATGTAAAGTACTATGTGAATGTTATGTGTTGTTTATAATTTGGTAATTGACGAATTTCAGCTTGGAGGTCAGCGAGTTGGAATTGTTGGATTAGGGAGTATTGGAACAGAGGTTGCTAAAAGACTGGAGGCATTTGGCTGTTCTATTTCATACAATTCAAGAAACAAGAAAGCTTTAGTACCCTACACTTTTTATTCCAATGTTGTTGAACTGGCGGCTAATTGCGATGCCCTTGTAGTTTGCTGTGCATTAACCAATGAAACACACCACCTGATTAACAAGGAAGTGCTGTCGGCGTTGGGAAAGGATGGAGTCATTATTAACATAGCACGTGGATCCATCATTGATGAGAAGGAATTGGTGCGGTGTTTAGTTGAGGGTGAGATCGGAGGTGCTGGCTTGGATGTGTTTGAGCACGAGCCTGGTGTTCCCGCTGAGCTCTTTGGATTGGATAATGTAGTTATGTCTCCTCATAGTGCTGTTCATACGAGGGAATCTTTTGAGGATTTGCGTAAAGTTGTGGTGGGAAACTTGGAAGCTTTCTTCTCAAACGAACCCTTATTAACTCCTGTTGATTTGGTTGATCAACCACATTTCTCAGGTTAGTTACTGTGCCAATATCGATTAGCTCATATGGCCTGCTGCTAAGCTGAAAAATTATTGATTGTTGAGATACTCGTAGTTTTTAGGCAATCTCGTATCTATGTCATCGTCATCCCCATTATTTCTCTCCCTCATCTTATAGAAACTGGTCATATATTAGAAGGTGGGACACTCTATTTCTCTAATTCACATGCTCTTTTGGGTGGATGCAGGGCAAAAGGACTAAGTATAGCAGAGGAAACCAGGATTAATCGCTGGTGGATGGCTATTATCAGATTTTTTTTGGGATAAGTTTGCTTTTATTATTCAAAGAAGCAGAAGTCTACAGCCAACCTATGTGCAAATCAGTGGCTATCATCATGGAAAAAAAAATCCTATGTATACTAGGTCATTTTGTCTGCAGTGTATCTTCCGGTTGTAAGTTTGTAATTAGAAATCTCGTATAATTGCTTGAAACCTTTGTTAAACAGTAGATATGCCCTGATTTTTTTAGTGAAGAATAAAGAACATTATTTACCATTGCTTGCAAATATGTGCTCTTTCAAGCTAGCCCATTGTAGTCAAGAACCAAACCGGGCTTTAACCTCTTTGCTACGTCCAAAAAGCCTTATTCCTTGCATTACCACTCGTACACATTGGTATGAAGGATGAGAGAAAGAGACTATTTAGAAATCAGAAATGTATTCGCCAGCTTAGTCAATTTATGAGTCTATCGGTATAAATGCGTGAAGAAAGGACAGTAAAAATTATAATAATTGATCAGAATAGTTTGGAAATTAGACTTCAGTTTGGCAAAGATGTGAGATTATAATGGTGGTGAATGGGGTTTGCAGCGGTGGTGTCATCTTAGACACATTCTGGTTGCTGCCGGTCACCAGGGCTGATTGTCAATACTTGTGTCTGTTACAAACACAATGACCTGCCAGAGTGCCCGAGCCGTAGAATTTCAGTGGCCAACGCCGGAAACTTGTACTCTGAAGATGACGCTGATCTGGCTCTTGGCCTGCTTATTTATGTTCTGAGAAAAATGTCTGTAGCTGGTGGGTAATATTAGACTGCAGCTTTGACACAGTAAAGGATAGTTTCCTCTTGGGTTCATGGTGATTTACCGTACTATTCCAACATTTGTGAACTTGTGGCCAGAAACCCATCACATAATTTACGAGGAAGTTCAGCTAACGCTGGGTAAGGAAGGAGTAATTAACGTTGAGCTCGGCGAGATTATTTGTAGCAGGAAATGGTGGGGGTGTTGGATGCGAAGCGGGATTGGAGGTGCTGGCTTGGATTGGATGTGTTTGAAAAGGAGCCTGATGTTCCTAAACAGCTCTTTGCTTCGGACGATGTTGTGCTCTCGTTACATAGAGCTGCTCATTCGTAGGAAACTAACTACGATGGCTTTGCGTGAACTTGTGGTCCGGAACTTTGAAGCTTTCTTTTCAACTAAACCTTTACTAACCCCGGTAATTATGAATGAGCGATTTCAATTCTAATTTATGCTTCTCTTCGTTTCAAAAATATTGGTAGGCTAATACAAGTAAAATCAAATGTTTTAGCATCAGATACCCCTCCTCTAGATTTTGACTTTTGTTTTATAAAAAGGACAGCTAACAAGTCTTCAGGCTGAGAGGCTTTGAGCTTCACAGCTGGTATTTCAAATGAGTTTCTCTCGACCTGATCCGAAACTAGTCCGACCGCGACTTCCCACTCATGGAGCACAAGCCCAACAACGCTATGCGTAGCGCTTTAACATCCGCGGCGCATATTGAACTTGGTAGTGTAGCTATTTAACTTCCCACATAACATGGAATCAATGGTCCAGCTTCTCCATGGGTTTCTCCTCTGTTCCTATGGCCTCGCAAATAAAGGAAAACAACCAAACAAACAAAGTTGGAATCAGTGGACTGGACCCAATAATTAAATTAAATAATATTCGAAGAAAGAAATTTGTCATTACTTCCCTTTTTCATTGAGATTCTTCTGCTCCCTCACATCCTCCATTGCAGCATTCTTTCTTGCTTCAGTTTCATACTCCAAACCATCAATGGAATCTCATCAAGAACGAAGAAATGACCAATTCCAAGATCTCCCTCAGGTCTTCGTCATCAAACCACCACCAATTCTGACACTTTTGAGTACAAATTCATCTCAAGCAAATTCCAACTCTTAAAAGCATGGGAATCAGCTCTCCCTCTAGATCAATTCTTGACCACCTATTCAGTCACAGTTCGAGCCGTCCTCCGCTGTGCTGCTTCCCCTATCACCCCTCAAATCATCCGGCTGCTGCCTTCATTGTAACTAGTCGTAACTGCGAGCGCAGACGTCAATCACATTGACTTGAATGAGTGCAGGAGGCTTGGCATAGCAATGACCAACGCTGCGGGCGCGTTTTCAGATGATGCTGCTGATACTCCTATGGGGTTGTTGACTGACGTACTTAGAAAGATATCTGCCTCTGATCGGCACATTAGAAATGGTCTTTGGCCTGCGAAGGGAGAGTATCCTGTAGGTGTTCTAGAGTCATCATTTCTCCTTCTAGTTTTACCTTTGTGGTTTCAAATTTCTGTTAGATTCTTGGGAAAATTCTTTTGCAGGAACGTATATTCTGACATTTTAACAATGTTAACAGGAGGAAGGATGATTGAACATTTTGGTCCGTCCAATAAAAAAAGGATTAGAAGGAAGATAGTAATACTTAATTTTAAGGGAATTCATGACAGTTTTGTTTCTAAACCGTCAATGTAAGCTGATGGATTATTGCCAAACCATGATTGAAGAGTAATTCGGCTAAAATCCTTTTTATCGATACTTCAATTCTACATTCGGGATAAATTTCTAGAATTTTTGGTTTTCTTTTGATGAAAAACAATCTTTGACCAAATGTATTTTTGTGCATATTAGTTTGAAGGCAAGCGAGTTGGGATTGTAGGACTTTGAGGCATTGGCTCAGCAGTTGCTAAAAGGCTAGAGGCCTTTGGTTGCACTGTACAGTACAACTCAAGGAATCAAAAGCCTTCGGTTCCATGCCCCTTCTACTCCAACGTTCACGAACTTACAGCCGACAACGACGCCCTCATCGTTTGCTGCGGATTAATCGCTGAAACTCGGCACATGATTAACGGAGAAAGCAAGGAGTCATCATCAGTGTAGCACGCGGAGCCATTATCGATGAGAAGGAAATGCAGTGTTTGGCACATGGAGAGATTAGAGGACGAACCTGATGTTCCTAAACAGCTGTTTGAATTGGATAATGTTGTGCTGTCACCGCATCGAGCTGTTTGTACACCAGAAGGTTTCATGGTTGCCTGTGAACCTGTGGTTGCCAACTTGGAAGCTTTCTTTTCGGGTAAAACCATTACTTTCTTCTCTCAGGGATGAATGAATTGAATTAATCAATGCTTTCTCAGCAACATTTCAGCTTCGGCTTTCAATGTCCTCGACTTGGTACTGGGTTCTTAGATTAAGTATAAGTATCTGATTTTATAATCCAACGAAACAACCCTTGTTTGGAGCTTAAACTTAATCAAACAGTTTATAGGTATACTACATTATTTATTAATATAAATTCATTTTTTAATAGGAAAGTTAATTTTGTTATAACGAAAGTTTTTATTTATGGAGTATAAACTTATAAACAGACAGTATGTATCAAATATAAATTCTATTTATATATATCGATTTTGATAAATTTAAATTTTCATATCGATTGATATAATGTATAAAATAACCGATAATGAAATATATGACATTCCCATAACTTCCTTAGGTCAACTTTCAACTGCTTTGACTAAAAAATAGAATAATAATAATAATAATATTTCTTAAATTTGATGACTAAAGTAGTAATGGATGGTTTAATTCAAAGTCTTGATTATATTTTAAGTTGATTATTATTCAGCAACTACAGCCCATGATTTGCCTTACTACTATTATTTTAAAATAATAATCTCCGGTTAGCTTTAAATATGCTAATTACAACCAATAAGCAAAGTTTGGTCATTAGGACATGGATTTCTTAAAAGGCCCAATTAATTAATTAATGTAAGGCCTAGATCAGGTCCAATCGCTTAATCTAAAGGACCAATTTGTTTCTTTTTTCCGGCCGAGTATATAATATATGTGTACATATTGAGGGCCAGGTGATCGTATATTGCATTATATGATCAAATGTAATTTGAATCTTCTACATACAAAAAATATTTAGATATATTATATTAATTTAAATGTTGTGGAGGTTTTTTTCAACCGTCTATATATATGATAATTAATTTATATATTATATTATATCAATTGTATTGTGTGAATTTGTAGATTTGACAATTCGATTGTGAATTGCAACTAAATTGAATTGAAATTTAGTGAAAATCCACCCATCTGCTTCAATTATTATGGTTTATTTGATTAATTAAAATAGCATTTACCAGCCTAATTATATTCACGTACTAATATATAATTACTTATCTTCATGCCTATTCTAAACCAACATAATTAATTCATAGTTATAAACATCTACATAATCAATAAGTTCTACGGTTATTTATTTATTTTTCCTCTTTTAGGATACTTTCATTATTTTCTATTGCTTGATTTTATTTTGGTTCACTAAATCCAAATCAATCTCTTTCAAATCCGAAAAGCTACAATATTAGCCATGTTGGATAAGAAGGTGAACAATAAATGGAATTTTGTTGTGGGTTATTTGCAACAACATATCACCTATAATAATTGCATTAAATTAAACCTATTAATAGTTGAATATTCTGCTTTATCTATGTTGGACCAAATCTAAGTAAGAATTTTTGTTGTTTGAATCCGCCTGACTTCAGTTACTATTCAAGTAATAATAAATCATTTTTATTTAAATTTAATTATAAATATTAATATATATTTTTTAATTTTTTAATATTATTTTAAATAGTGATTTATGGTGTGGACAAAAAAAATAAAAAAAAATTATGAGCTATAATCCGAATCATGAACATATCTAACTACAATTGAGAAATTAAAATTTAAAATTAAACATTTAAAATTACAAGTGCACCAAAATCAAAATATTATATGAAATTATAAGTATAAATAACAAATTTTGATTGGATAATCGTAATATCGTTAATAAAGACAAGCATTACACAGGCGAAAATGCACATTGCTGTTTGCATGCCTGTATCATTACATCAAAAATTATAGTAGGCAGATTAAAAGTAAAACTACAATGGTTTTTTGACTAGGAAAAAAGAAGGAAAAGAAAAACAACAACAAAAAAAAATGATAGTACAATTTTTCTCTTCCTGCGGGAATGAAGCATATGAGCCAAAAGTATAGATCTCAGCACGTGAAAAGGAGGGCATTTGAATGTTGACAGTCAGTTTAGCTTTCAGGATCAGCATCAAATTGATGTCTAATCGAGCAAGCAGCCGAAGGAAAGGGCCAAGAGCAAGGGGCTAAGCTCCTAGGCTGAAATATAGTAATAGGGTTACATATATTTTGTTGCCATTTGCCCAGAAAGATCGAGATTGGATTTCATACCAACAACTTTTGGCTATGAGGTCCTTTCCATAAATAGAATTCCTCTTGTATTCTTTATTTGTCTATCTTCTCTCATCTACAATGTACTATCTATCAATCTATCATCATCATAATTTTCATGTCAATAATCAAACACAAGATTGACGTGATCTGTTTTTCAATATATATATATATATATTTATATTTATATATGTACATCTTTTAGTGCCATATATGCATACTTACTAATTTTGGAGATAACATAATATATATTTATAAATGTATATCTTTTGGTGCCATATATGCATACTTATTAATTTTGGAGATAATGTGATTACATGATATTAATAAAATATAAGAAAAAATTAGAATATGATACGAAAAAATAATACGAAATGTTAAATTTATATAAATATGAGACTTTAAATTTGATTATAATATGAAAAAAGAAAAAAAAAACAAAAATATGAAATAAAATACAAAGATTGTCAAATTTACTTGTAAGCATGAATAGCTTGTTAATAATCAAAATTCATTTTGTTTCTGTTATCATGTTGTAGGGCCTGTCTCATGTTGGAAAGCATATAAACAAATGATTTCAAAGTACTAAAAATCTTTAGTGAGAATCTTATCAAATCAAAAGTGGGATCATGGTGAAGATCGTTCAAATATATATATATATATATATATATATATATATTTGTATCTCACATGTATAAAGTAACAAAATAGTATCAATTATAGTTTGTATACTACATATATATTTGTTAAAGAATCTATTGTTATGGCCTAGCTAGTAAAATCGACATAACAATCATATTGACAATTTTAGATTGCAAAATCATGTTACACGTAACTGAATCTGATCATAACCCCTGTCTTTATACTGTCAACATCTTCGAAAAGGTTACATTTTAGTGCAAGAAATTAAAGAAGAAAATTATCACAAATTCACTATATTTATATTTGATGCCGTTTACATGCATCGATTTTATTTTAGTGCAAGAAACAAAACAATGTGAGGTCGTTTTTCATGCTCAATCAAAACTATGATGATCATCATATCATACCTAACATTTTTGGCCCTTAATAGGGTTATGACTATCTAGATTGTACTGTCTCATATATACATATACATACACATTATATAAGAGAATAATTTATGTTAGCGTAAATATTTTAACAAATTAATCATTGTATTTAATAATATAATTAAACTTACTATGCGATATCAATATGCATATCATGTAGATTGAAGATACCATTATATATATATATTTACTAGTTAAATTTTTTTATATCAAATTAACAAATAATTAAATATTTTTATTTATTTAAAATTTGATATGCACGATTTATATAGATAAAATATGAAATATAATGATTATATTAAATAAATAGAAATGATATAAAAATTTATAAATATATATAAAAACAAATTAATTTTATAAGGATATAAATGGATTTTTCTCCCCATACAAAAATGGAAATCAAATGTGTGAGCTTTAAAACTTTCCGCAAAAGTTGGCTTCAAACAGTTGACAGTACTACATAGTTTGCCAAAGTTCAACTCTCTGTAAGACAATTGTAAAAAGGGTTACACTAATTATGGAGCAATCATTGGTTGATTAGGTCAAGAAATATAATTATTTAATTAATTATTAGTCAATCTTCAAAATTTCTATTCAGGGCTACTTTTAATTAAAAAATAGATAATAATATTTAAAATTTATATTTGATATATTATTTTATATGTCGTTGATGATTTACGTTATAACACATCATTATTAAATAGATAAAAAATTTTAAATATTATTAAAAATAAATATAATATTTATATTTTTAACTGGTGATATAATATAACGAGAGTAGTTTTTGATTATATATATTATGGTTAATTTTAACTCTTAGTAAGAGGAAGATAATAAAATATCCAAATCTTAGATAAAAACAGCGGGAACCTTCTAAAATGAAATAAACCTTACCCTTTCATTCATATACACACACAAAAAAAAAAAACAAAAACATTATTACTATATTTCTATCATTATATAAAACTCCAATTGAATTGGTATTATGATTCAATTGTCACAAATTTATTAAAGATAATTACAATTTAATCGAATTAAATCTTTATATCAAATGATAAAACAAGAATAATCATGTCTTTTTATTTTTATTTGATATTTAAAAAAAAAGTATACTCTAAAAAGTTGTCTATTAAAAACACTGCTCATATCCTTTTTTTTTTTTTTTCAAATGTGAAAATTTCTAGTATATATATTCCTAGTTAAACAGTAGATGGGTGCAGCAATGGTACATAATAGAGGTTCGTTTAGCATTATTGTTGGTATGATTTTTAATGTTAAAAGTTATATTTTATTGAAAACACAATATCAAACGAGTAAAAATTTTTTATTTTTACATTTAAAAAATCATAGTCCGATAATCTAAACTAAAAAGTTAAAAAAATTGTGCTTTTGCAATTTGTAGGTGACTTTTGCATGAAATGATTTTATTATCTTCAAATATTTAAAGTTTTATTTTAAACATTTTTTTGGATATTTCAACTAGCAATTATTTACAATAATGTCAAATTTTTTTTCTAACATTTTTTAATAGTAATACTAAACTAGCCATAGATGAAATTTAGAAAAATTGTCCATTATGAGAACCAAATTTTCTCCATAATTAACTAGTCAAATTAAAACTAAATGGTAATAACTTATAGATATTCATTTCACCTAATTAAATACTAGGACACTTTAAGTAAATCATTTAATTAGTAATTAATAATATATTTGGATAGATAATAATAACAAAATATAAAAATAAAAAAAAATAAAAGAAAGATAATACATATATGTTGTTTGGATTACTTTCCTTTTTTCTCAGTTTTATTCAAATTAGGGTTTGTAGAAATTGAACATTTTTTGAAAAGCAAGAGATACTAAATCTCTCTAATTGATAATTAGTTATATAAATTCATTTCCCCTAATTAAATATTGGGACATGTTAAGTAAATCATTTAATTGGTAATTAACGCTGTATTTAGATAGATAATAACAAATGAAAGCAAAAAATAGAAAAAAAAAAAAAAAAAAAAAAAAAAAGAAGAAAGGTTGAGGAAAGGAAAGAAAATATGTATTCAAATTGAGATTGAGGATAACTTTCCTTTCTCATCAGTTTTCTTCAAATTAAGAACTATAAAAATTTAAAATTTAAAAGGAAAGTAAAGATACTTAGTCTCCCTGAATGGTAACTAGTTATATGCATTCATTTCACTTAATTAAAAATAGGGACATGTTAAGTAAATCATTTAATTTACAATTAAGTGTTTTTAAAATATTTTAATTACCAAATGAATAAATCCCATTCTATTCTTGACCATATATTAATTGATTAAATTTATTTCAATAGCCACCAATTAATCCAATTTAAGCTCCAAAAATGCCTAGAGGGAGAGAAACAAATTTAAAGAGGGAATTTTTACTTATTGGCCTTTTTACAGTTCAAATAAAAACAATTAAATTAGACTCCAAATATTGGGCTTTTTACTTATTTTTTGTCTTCAATCTTCACTTTCCTCTTGCCCTGCTTCCCTTATTTAAACTCTCTTTTGCTCCTCTTTCGCTCTCACAGGCTGCTCTCTCTCTCTCTCTCTCTCTCTAAGCATCTAAACAAAAGCCACAACTAAAATGGTACATTATCTGCCAAGGGATTGTTGTAGCATCGTTCAAAACAAGCTGATGCCTCCTCATGTTGAAAGCGGGACAAAGAATGAGCATCGACCTTTGGCTTTCGATGCTTCAAACCTTGGATCTGAATCCAATATACCCTCTCAGTTCATATGGCCTGACCACGAGAAACCATGCTTGGAGGCCCCGGGGCTTGTGATTCCGACGATTGACTTGAGAGTTCTCTCGTCAGGCGACTCCCTTGCCGTCTCGAAAGCGGCGGAGGTTGTGAATGAGGCATGCAAGAAGCATGGATTTTTTTTGGTTGTGAACCATGGGGTGGATTCCCGGCTTATAGAAAAAGCTCATCAATACATGGACTTGTTCTTTGGCCTGCAACTCGATGAGAAACAAAAGGCTCAGAGAAAAGTAGGAGAAAGCTATGGATATGCGAGTAGTTTCGTTGGCAGGTTCTCCTCCAAGCTGCCATGGAAAGAAACACTGTCCTTTCGATATTGCCCTGACAGTCAAAATATCGTCGAACACTATTTGGTGAATCTGATGGGTGAAGATTTTAGAGATTTCGGGTATGTAATAATCTCACCATTCTATTCCTTATAAATAAATTATAAATAAGAGAAATGTTTGCGATAAGATACAATTATAAGAAAATTTATGATAATTCATAATGGAGCAAGAACTTATTTTCACGTTAAGATTTAGTCTCCAAAATGCAAATGCTAAAGACAAATTATTAATTATACCTGTTGTTGTTTCATTACATTTGTTAGTACTCTCATGTCTCTTCTTAACATTGTACAAATGGCAGAATTCGACATGCATTTTTTTGGGCTATCCAGAGAAAAAGTTTGCTGATATTAAATATTGAAATTCAGATTAATTGAACGCTATCTTTATAGATAGTTGCATTAATCAACTCCATTGAACTTTGAGTTTATTGGACATGAATTGTCTAAAGACCTCTCCTCCCAAAAGTAACAATACAAATGATAATCTATGGTCTTTTTGTCTTTGCATTTCCCTTTTACCAGCTAAGTTAGATTGTGGAAATTTCCTACATTTCGACAAGATTACCGTACAAATATTCCTCTATCGCTTCTTCGTTTCGTTCTTGACAGGAGGCTTTACCAGGAATATTGTGAAGCCATGGGCAAGCTTTCCCTGGAGTTAATGGAGCTGCTAGGGAGAAGTCTAGGACTTGACCAAGCCTACTTCAAAAACTTCTTCGATGAAAATGATTCAATCTTGAGACTGAATCACTATCCGCCATGCCAGAAGCCTGATTTGACACTAGGAACCGGTCCTCACTCCGACCCCACTTCCTTGACAATCCTTCATCAGGATCAGGTGGGTGGCCTTCAAGTGTTTACGGATGAAAAATGGCACGCTATTGCTCCCATCCCAGGCGCTTTCGTTGTCAACATTGGCGACACATTCATGGTAAGATCCTGAATACATATATACATATATACATATGTACATAAAATCAAAGTAATCAATATGGGGATGTGTTTCAGGCCCTATCAAACGGCATTTACAAGAGCTGCTTGCACAGAGCTGTGGTGAATAATCAAACCGTGAGACGGTCACTGGCTTTCTTCCTCTGTCCCAAGATGGACAAACCGGTGACGCCACCTGCTGGCTTAGTGAACTCCGAAAATCCAAGGATGTACCCAGACTTTACATGGGCAACTTTGCTGGAATTCACGCAGGAACATTACCGTGCTGACATGAAAACCCTTGATGCATTCACCAACTGGGTTCAAGAACAAGAATCAAACAAGAAAATACCTTAAGAACAATTCAGGGCTTGGAAGGGGGTGAGGGACAAAATAAGCAATGATTTTGGCCAATTAAAGTGAAAATAAGATGGGAGACAAGTAAGGGAGGGGGAAGCATTTTTTTGCTCGTTCATGGTGGGTCTAAGGAATATAAAGCAACATAAACACCCAGAAAAGAGGTCAATTTCCAAATTCGTTGTGAATTAATAGTAGCTTAATTAGTGCTTCAGAGAATCATAAAAAGGAATTAACTTATTTTTAAGATTTAAATCAAAATTCCTTAATGCTTCTTATATTAACTTTCTTTCACAACTAGCACTATCTTTTTTTGGTACTCCACCTCCTTAAGTACCACTATTTTCAAGTACATTCCGGAAACTCATCCAGCTAATTTAAATTAATCAAACAAAAGTAAAACAGATAACTTGGTTCAGCTATATATATACCTAACTTTTAACCCAGAATCCAGAGAATATCAGATAAATTAATGAACAGAAAGGATCTGACACAAAGACATGCATACCTATAATACAATATAGCAAACATTATAAAAGCTAGTTTAAGGTTTTGCCATTCTTAATTTCAAAGCTACTAAAGCTGATTGTTAGGTGCGGATTAATAAGCTATCCTTCCAACATGCGCACTTGCATCGGTTCTCATGGCCAGCAGCCATTGTAAAACTGATAGGTTAACTAATACCAAGCACAAATTGTTAGCTCTATCATTTGCTGAAATTAATTTGTCTACGACTACAAGAATTAGTGTTCTAACAATAAGCAATCCATCTAGTCTGAATAATTGCTTAAAATATTTTTCCTTGACATTTTAGTTCAACGTTAACAACGAAACACCAAAGCCAAAGCTAAGTTATAAATTGATCATGCTACGCACGCACACATATATAATATGTAAATCTTAAATTCTTAGTAGGTACTTTCATATTAAAACTAAACCTGATTTTATCTAATTGATTTATAAAATCACTCTTTCTAAAGTTAAAACCTTAAAATCCGTATTATCTTTTTATATCTCTAAATTAAAACCTCAAATTTCAAGTAATTATTTTCATACTACACCTAAAACTTTATCCAATTAATTTATATAAATTTTTAAAAAAAAATTTAAAATTTTAATTTTAATTTTTTATATTATCTATTCGAATTTCGATATTACAATATCTATTCAGGGAAAAAAAGTCTGACTAGAACTGTCAGTTTAAGGACTGATATTGACTTACTAATTAGGTGGACAGGATATTCCTACCCTCCAAATTTCAGCCGAAAGGGCTACATGATCACTAGTCGTCACACTTATCTATCAACGTATATTATAAAAGATTTGCCAATATCGCGATTCTAGACTCAAAAATAGTAAAAGCGTGACTGATTAAAGGGCATGTGCAGATAACAATACATATATTCTTTCAAAGTCAATGAATATAAATGTAGATTCCTTGGTCCCTTTTTAAACATTATCATATCTAAGTATCCAATTTAAGTTAAAAAAAATATCTCTTCTGAAATGATGAAGAGATTAAATCACATGACTATATATACTGAGATTTTGAGCATAATTATCCGGAAAGAGAGAGAGAGTTTGAGCAGTTGATGAGACATAAGAGAACAAATTTGTCCGACCATAATCAAATCCCAAAAATTAAAGTTAAAGCAATCCTTAAATCATGATCTATATCTCAAGATATAAAGCTATTGATCGATGTTCTCAACTCCTCCCTTTAAGAATCCGTACAACAAAACACAATGAATTAATGATCAGTGCTTTGGTTCTTGCACTTCCTCCAAACAAAAAAAACAGGTTTTTGATACGATTTCCTTTCTGGTTCAGAATATTGATTTTCTTTTATAACTGAAAATGATATATATATATATATATATATACACACAAAAAAAAAATATTTTTTGAAAAATATACGTAAAACATTTAAATCTTAATGCTGTAGTATTTATGAAGAAGTGACGTGGTTGCTGTCTAGAATCCAATTAGTTTCAATGTCATTTCAAGGAATATCTTTATTGACCCAACATATAACATTTATACGACAATTGCCTTTTTTGTTGGTTCCGATATTTAACTTCTCCACCGAAGCTTTACTGTCATTACGTTGGCTAATAATTTTTGTATTTATATTATATTTATATATTTTATTTATTATAATCGTATTTAAAATTTTTTATATTTATATTAATTTTAATATATTTATAATTCATATTAAATAAATTTTAATAGTATATTCATATTGAATCATTTTTTTAACTTTATACATGTGTAATCATATCAAATATTCTCACATTATTGAAAAATATTCACTTTTGATTTCAGATAATATTGGAAGAAGCTCCATTAGATCTTGTATTATTGTTAAACTGTGGAGAGTACAAACAATGATGTCCTCGGCAACGATAGAGCGCTGCGACGATCGTTGGTGATGCCTCGAGCACGCCTCGTCCCTCTATCGTGTGCGCCATAGAGACCCTTCTAGCGTCGCACGCATCGCAATCCGAGATCAAGCTGGATTATCCGTTGAGTTTAAGCATTTCAATAAGCGGAGGAAAAGAAACTTACAAGGATTCCCTTAGTAACGGCGAACGAATCGAAAATAGCCCAGTTTGAGAATCGATTGCCTGCGGCATCCGAATTGTAGTCTGGAGAAGTGTCCTCAACGGTAGACCAGGCCCAAGTCCCCTGGAAAGGGGCGCTGGAGAAGGTGAGAGCCCCGACGTGCCCGGACCTTATCGTACCACAAGGTGCTGTCTACGAATCGGGTTATTTAAAAATGCAGCTCCGTTCGGGCGGACGTTATGCTATGTTTGGAAAGAACGAATGAGAAATGAGACAAATGAGAAACGAGACAAAAAAATGAGTACATAAAAGGAAAATTAGCATGCAGTGCTACAAATGTGTCGGATTACATAGGAAATTAATTAATTAATTAATGTAAAATATGAAACTCTCAATTAATTAATATATATAAGGGAAAAAAATGGACTAAGCAATTGGCAGAAGATTCGGATCGGTTTTAGGAGTTTGGCGGCATTGATGATTGACCAACAACCATCCAAAATTAGCAATAAACTTAGTAAGAGCACATGTTCCACCGAAAGCAAGCTATGCCAAGTTCTGATATAATCTCTTACGACCACAAAATAAATATGATAATTTATATTTTTTTCATGTCCTATTTACATATTTTTATGTATTTAAAATATTAAATATTTATACAAATTTTAATATATTAATAATTTATATTATATAAATTTTGAAATATTTATATAAATTTTAAAATTTTATATTATATTTATATATATATATAATAATAATATCTTATCTAAAGTAAACTTTTGATACAACCCATTATAGTGAAGAAAAAAATAAGAAAGAAATAATCCGATACGAGAGACTGTTTGTTGAATTTGGTGAGGGTATATTGGTAAAAGGTCATTTTCCTTTAGATAGCGGTAGGTATCACATCGTATCTAATATCCATCGATCTGCCATCAATGGGTAGGATTAGGAAGCAGAGAGGAGAGGAGAGGAGTTTAGGGCGGTAATCCAGGTTTCCCGTTTAAGGACGATAACAGTAGTTCGCTTTGCAATTAAGAGATATAAAAGAAAGATATCAAATGGATTCCAAAGGAAGATCTAATTTCTCTTCCTTCACGTCCTTACTGAGATGTCATTAACTTTGGTGAATTATTCATTTCAGGCATTCAACAAAACTGACTTCTGTTCAACACTGGAATCATGCTACTCCTGCCTGTTCCAAGTTTAGGATACAACCCAATGAGTTATGTTATCTGAGTAAATATTGAATATGAACGTCCATACGATAGAAATATGTTTAATTTAAAAAAATTATATTTTTTAAAAATCATATCTATTTGTTTCCCACACTGAAATGTTCAGATAACATAAACCAAAAAAAAAAGGTATTGGTTCAAGTAATAATTCAAAAAAAATTACTTCAGAAAACAAAGTCAGAAATTTGAGTCTTCATAAGATATATATATATATATATATATAGACACACACACACACATATATATATATATATAGACACACACACACAAACTCATATTAATCCTGCAAAACGAGCCATTGTTCAAAAATACAGTGAACTCAGATTCACTTTTCTGTCTAAAAATTGAACTTGTCTCCAAAAAGGGACAAGGGGGGGAAAATCAGTGTGTCTTCAATTCAGAGGTTAACATGGCGTAAAATTTAACTCATTCCAATGGAGTGAAGGCGCTTAAGGGAATGAATTTAAATGAATTACAAAGAAGAATAAACAATGTGGTAAAGAGACAAGTAAAGCCAAAAAAAAACAAAATGTATCGCTTAATTAGATCTGCTCAAAAATCAGGCTAACCATCCAAGTCTGAAAGTTCATCCGATATCTGAAAAGGTTTGGACAAAAATATTAAATCTGAAAAATGAGCTTCGACAAAAAAATTAGGCCCGATTAAAAAATGGTCAAACCTTGGCTCTAACTTTCAAAACCTAAACCCGGCCCAGCCCGATCCATTTTATTATTATATTATATATATTTATTTTATATTTTATTTGTCATATAAACAATACATATATAATATTATAATGTAAACTTTAAAAATTAAATTAAATTATTTATATTTATAAACTTAATAAAAAAATTATTAAATTAATAAAGATTAAATTTTACAAAATATATTTTTAAAAAAATAGATTATAAAAAAAATATAATATGAGTAGACTTAGACAAAATTTGATGTTCATATTTCGAGTTAAACCAAATTTAAACAAATATATTTAATGTTAATACCATACTTAAACCTGATCCAAATCCGATTCGACTCGACTCATAAGCAGGTCTACACTTAATCAGTCAGGTTTCATTCACCAAGGTTGCAGCTGCGAAGGTAGGGATGGTTATACTTGATGTAGTCATAGCCAACTGCTGCAGGACAGGGCAATAGGATGAATTAAGCCACTTGAATTCATCAACATTTTCAACATTAATGGTGGCTTTTCCATGGGGGATTCAACAGAAACCACATGTTCATTGCTCCAAAATTAAGTTTATCAGTAACAAGATGGAGAAAATGCTTTGAAGGATCCTGCAATACAAACAAGAAGAGAATTTAGTCAAGACTGTACCTGAGACCCAATTCTTGAAAATCTAACAGAGTTTCAATTCTAGAAGTGCAAAACGGAAAGAGCAACTTTAGACAGTTATGTAAGATAAGGCAGCTTCGATCACCATGGCATTCATGATAGTTGAGTTGACAACAACTGATGCAGCCAAGACATTATCAGACAAGAGGGCATAATGGTAGAGATTTGTATTTTCCAAATTCTCACTTCTAGGGAACTTTCTCTTCTCGAGGGGAAGGAGATAGAATTCTATGGTCAAACGCATCGACAAGCAATGGATTGCATTAGGAATAGTTTTGGCAGCTAATTAACTCAGGAACGTGCTCTGTTTTTTCAAGCTCCTAACTTGTTCGTCTGACGTCTGAAGCATTGCTCTGAGCTTTTCAGTGACCAACTTGCAATCATACAATTGCTCCCTTGCTTTGGATAGAACTTTGCCCATTGCTTTAGTTTTCTCGAGTGCACTTAACAAAGTTACATGAGAACACAAAATAAGAAACTGACAGAATCAGCAAGAGCAAAAAACAGGTGGAAACATAGATTACAGCACATAGCCGATTAGATTAAAGATCTGACATCCTTTTACCTGTGAGGTAGATCAGCATCAACTGTTGACTCTCCCAAGGCACGCTGACTCTCTTTCAGCCAAATCTGCAGTTCTTGTTGCAAGTCGAGCTTATTTTTCAACTTTACAATACTAACATAAACCTTCGCCATTATAATTTGATCCCTCATCAAGCGCACTGTGGAAACAGAGTTATCATTCTCATTTTCTCTCCTCCATATATTGGATTTGCCAAGAACTGCAGAGTCGACAGCTTTGGATCGTTCAATGGCTGCATTTTCAAGTTTTACAGTAGTTTCATCATCTTGTGGCATCAAATCAGCAGCGCGCTTCTCACGTCTATTATCTCGAAGTTGCTGCAGGGTAAGTAAAATGCCGATTATCATATAATTCTTTATAATACTAAAGAACACAGTGCATCAAAAGATGAGGATTACCCTTCGAAGTACCTTAGGAGGTTTATCATATGAATGATCATCTACATAGAAAAGGCAAGTCAGCATGAAAGAAAATTCGCAAATAGCATTATCCACATATTTAACAGAGAAATACATTACCATCTAGAAGCTTTCCCTCTTTAACTTGAGACATTTCTTATTTCAATTCTGTAGCCTTTCGGTTTGACTTTGAACATGTGAGATTCCAGTAAACATCAATAAATCAGAAACTAAAATTGGGGAGGAATAAAAAGGTCCAGCTAAAGGCAGTAGAGCAAAACTATTATCCTATCCTGAGAAGTAGCTTTATCTGCAACTGAAGTCTCTACCCCAATAACTTTCCATGACGCAGACAAATTGCCTTTTCTGAAAGAACCAAGACTTAGTGGCCTCAAGTCAGCTGTGCTTGTAGTTACAACATCAATAACCTATAATGATTTCAGTGTGACATCAGATGATGAATATAATCGACAACTAAAATCCATCACTAAAGAGCAAGAAACATAATTAACTCATATTGAATATAATCCAATTTGCATTCACCTCTTTCGTGAAAAGGTTTCTGGTAGATTGCAATGCCAGCCTTTCCCTCCAATCAACATTCTACAAAATTCACCCATTTTAACATAAAGCAGAGCGAGTATAAAGAAGCCATCAGAGTCTGTCATCTAAGATATAAACAACGTGAGTGGACAAGGTTTTAAAGAAGAAACCTGTTTGCTAAAACCACTTTGAACACTATTTTGATCTGCATAAGAAACAAAAATTGGCACAAAGATCAGATAAAATCAACTAGAAAACACCAAAATGTTTGCAACATTGAAAAGGCAAGAACCCCTCCCCCCCCCCAAAAAAAAAGGGGGTTAGGCACACAACTGAATTCATATCTCAACTTTCTATACACAAGGCAATTGAACAAAATTCTAGCTTAAAAGTTCTATAATAATATGAGATGCAGCAACAAGTTTGAGTTAAAAACGTAAAATTGAAACTTACTAGGAGCATCACTGTTCACGACGACTGTTAGTGTAACTAACGTTAGACCACTCGGTTTAAAAAATTTCTAATCAAAGCAGATGTCAGAAACTTTAAGAATAAATTCAGTAACCAAAGCTTAGAACCAATTAAAAGATAAGGCACTTTTCAATTTTTATCAGAGCAAAAAGGACGCACTTTCAAAACAACGAATTAATTAATAATCATTCTCGAAATTAATTTTCTGAGATGCAAAAACAAAAAGTACATCAAAATCAAAGACAAAGTTAGATAGGGTAAGTAGTACTTAAAAATGAGAGAGAGAGAGAGAGAGAAAGAACCAGAAACATAAAGCCCTGGAGCAACGAAGAAAACAAGTAAAGCGAGAACTGAGAAGAAAACGAGAATCACGATAGGCAATCGAGATCAGGAATTACGTCTGCTCCTTTGGACGCCCACACTGGATAGTGCCCGCTTCAACGCCATTGGCTATCAAAGCCTAAGAAGAAGAACAACAACAACAACAGCAACAACAACAACGACAACAACAGCAAAATCGCTCAGAAAAAAGAAGGAAAAAACGAAAATTGCAGAAACAAAAAGTGGGAAAAAAAAAAGGGAATCTTACGAGTTAACGGTGAGGAAAATGTCGTGAAACTGAAAGCAGCAGATCCGTATCGAAGCTAGAAGGAATGGAAATCCACAGGAAGCAAGCATCAAATAAAGCGTTAATAAAATGCTTTCATTGGCTAACTTTGATTGGGGTCGTCTTATGACTCATTTAGTCATTTGTCAAACCAGCTGAACTCTTAATAAGTTTTTCACAATTTTATTTTCTATGGATTTCGTTTCCTAGTCATATTTCCTGTGAATTCCAAATTCCTGACTTATCTTATATATATTAGATAATCAATTATTTGGCCAAAAAAATTATCACTTGGATTGAATTGATAATACCAATCAAATCAATTTAATTAAAAAAATTAACATAAAAATTAAAGTAAAATAAAAAATTTTAATACTTTTAAAATTTATTTAAATATAACATTTTAAATAAAAATTTATCCACTTACATATTTTTGCTGTTATGTACAATTTTAATTTTTCAAAAAAACTTTCAAAAAAATCCATCCACGCAATGAGTGTGGCAATTGATTTAACTAATTACTTAATTAATATCAACAATACGGAAAAAGAAAAGAAAATAAATAAAATGTCATAAATGCCCATGAAATGGCATGAAAAATTGTCGCCGAGTGTATTCTTCACAAGTGGAAATGTTTTCCGCAAAATATCGTGCATTTATTATTATTATTATTATTATTATTATTTGTGTGGAAGACGAAGAAAATGAAACGTAATAAGAATGCGTTGGCCTTAGCAAAGCAAGAACGAAAGAGAGAGAGAAATTGGGGATAAAAACAAAAAATAAAAATAAAAATTAAAGAAAGAACAAGGGGATGATCTTCAATCTCGGCTCGGTTTTTGTTTTTTTTTTTTTTTTCCTGGTTATGGTAATTTATCATTTTTATTTTTTTCGCTTTTATACATATCATCTCTAGATTCTCTACCTGAAAGCGAGACAAATTGGTTAATTATTTGAATTCTCTTGCTTTTAATAACGCGTTTAGCCGACATATACGGTGTCGTTTTCAAGGCCAGTCTAGCCTCACTGCGATTCCAATCAACAGTACATGTGCAACGTTAAACTAATTTATAAATTATAACCCACGTCTATATTTTGATTTACATTGGACTAAAAATATTTTCGATCGGATTGAATGTAAATAAAATATTAATATTATTTATGTTTATTTATATTTTATTTATTTTAAAATATAAATTTTAAATTTTATTAAATCCCTGTGAATGTAGATGAATAGTATAAATCAATTTAACCTCACTTATAATATAATTGCAAATGAATAGTATAAAATTACTTTTTAATAAATTTTATCAAGTTTAAAAATATAAATAAATTAACATATTTTTTAATGTTGCAATCAGACTCATTTTCCAAATGAGTCACATTCTTTTGTTCAAATTCATTATTTGAACTGTAAATTTTTATGCAAACACTTCAAATATTGAATAAATTTTTAGGCTTAGGCACTTTGTTATGCAAGGACCCAACCTAGTTATCACATCCATCCGACAAATGTTTTGGTATTACCTTTGATCCTATCTACTCTTACGTAACCGCTTGATGTCACACCCCATGCCGAGTTACTATCTTCATCAAACCCAAAATTCTAATTTTATTACCTTTCAAGAGTGCGCCTCCCCATGTTCAAACCTAAAACCTCCCATTAAACCTAAATCAATCTCAATTGGTGTTTGGTCACTGTCACAAGGTGGGTTTTGGTTAGCATTTGGCAATCTCTGTCTACTTTTAATAATCAATTATAATAAAGCTCTTGTTTTCTAATCCAGAGTCTAAAAGCTTAAGCACCAAGTTCTATGATCAAATTGGGCTTACGTTGACATATGGAAGCCTTAAACCTAAACAAAAACTCAAAAAGAACAATTAAGCCATTTAAAAAAATCCGGGTAGGAAAAGGCCACCTCAACCACTATTAAAGCTTTAAATACTTTGGAACAAATTCTGACATTTCAAATTCAATACAATCTTTAAGGTTCAAAATGCTTACCAAAAATCAGAAGCTACATCACTAAATTTTACAAAGGATTAGCAATTCAAGATTGGAGCAGCAACAACATAGCCATAAAAGGTTCCCTACCAGGGATCTTTCCGTTTCTAACATTTTGGAAACTAAACTCCGAGGGAAATGCACTGCATACGTTTTGGACAGAAAACTTTTCTCACATAATAGCCACGTCTAAGTAATCTCCAATCTGCATATGTCAAAGGAAAAGTTAACGACAAAGGTTGAGCATAGGTAAAAAACTGACCGATTCCGCTAAGTGAGATTCCGCCTACCTCAAAGCTAAGTTCACCTAAAGTTTTGCTGTCATCTAATCGCCTCCCATTACCATAAGAAAAAGTCTTCCCCACCTGATGACGCAATCAAATATATCACAATCCAAACAATTTATATATATTAAATTTAGGTATTAATATATATATATATATATATATATAACACTTGAAAAGGCATATTAATTTAACAAAGTTTGGTTCACAATGATTGTGTAAAGCCAAGGTACAAATTAACCAAATCAAGTCATCCTAGGAACAAATACACACTGCAACCAGTTTTTGTTTTTGGAAGGAGTTACGGAAAGAAAAAGCCTAACCTCTCTCACCACAAAACGTCCATTCTTGTCAGGATATACAAATGCAAAGGACAGTCTTGCATCTCTTCTCCTTGCTGCTGGAGCAACCTCTTTCACCTGTACAAGAAGTTAAATCAACAGACTCAAAAGACTGAGAAAGAAATAATAGAATGTCACAGAAAGGACTGGCAATATTGATAATAGGAAAGACAAATTAACAAATTATTTTAACATATCAACATACGAGATCTGTTAACTCTCGAAGTGTAGCATCCTTCCATGTATAAATCTGAACCTCATCCTTGGGCTCCTTGCCTCTCACTGCAAAATCTTCTTTAGAATGATGACCACCAATCTGCAGATTTTTCAAATGATTGATTCATAAGCTTGAAGAACTATTTTACATATAACATACAAACATGGCATCATGGGAAAATTAAAATTCTAAATCTACCCAGAAAGATAAAGGTTCACAAATGTACAAATGAACATAGCAAACTGTTTAGCTATTAGAAAATACAAAATACAAGGGGTCATACTACCCAAAGAGTCTAACTCTATTCTATTACACACCTAAATCTCTTGCGTATTATTCGTCCCGGAAGACAATCTTCTGAGAATCCGAAGAAAGAAAAAATTCACCAAGTGCCCCGCACAATGGTACTCCATAAATGCGATTTTAGTGTTCCTAAGCAAAGATTTTAGCTATCCTACATAAACCATAGGACTTCAACAGTAATATAAGGTTCTAAGGCTCAAGGAACAAATAAAATAATTGCTGAGCCCAAAACGATTAGCAGGCTACACCCAAGATAGCAACGGTAATGGCAAATCAACACTAAATGGATCAAAAGCATCCTAAGACAGCACCTTGAGCATGGCATCGTCGTATTAAGCTAGGAAATGAAGTTAGAGCACTGGGAAAATGAATATACCTTAGTGAAAACTCGAAGCAACAAAGGACAAGTCTGCATTACAAAAGGCACGGCGATGAAATATATATAAAAAGATCATAAACCAAGAGATGGGTTTGATGATTAACATAATTAAAAACCACATATGATTAAAGCAATCAAAACAAAAAACTACAGCATTAAAAGACAATTAGGTTCTGAAAACCTAATCAACAATTACAGATTCGCAATCCAAAATTTATATATATATATATATATATATACACGAAAAAATTTTCCTTAAACACATCGTTGATGTAGTTTGAAACCCTAGAATTTAATATGTTTATTGATATCCAGAGGCGGGTCACCTTTTCGCGATCAACAGGCTCAAAGCGAGGCCGAGGGGGAGGCGGAGGACCTCTCGCCGAAGGTGGGAGTGGCCTACCACCCTGTCGTTTTTGTTGCTCTGCTGCTGCAGCCATCTTTCTTTCTCTTTCCAGAAGTTTCTATTCAGCAGCTTGCTTGCGCTCCCCAGTTACTGCTCCGACTATGGAACAGCTCCGGGTGGTCATCTCATCTATACATATTCTCTAAATCTGTAAGTTTTTAGTTGGATTTGGGCCCATTTGGGAGAAGTTTCTGGTCCGTAACCCACGTCACAATTCGCTTGGATTTTGGTCCTCTATGGTCCAACCGTGCTTTGCTTTCCTAGCCCATTCCCGATTAGGAACTTACATTTCCGTCCATAGTCAAGAAGGCTGTCACCCCACGTCCCCACCCCAACTCCCATTTTTTTTTTTTTAACGTTTTTACTTTTCGAATTGCTTGCTACAATTTTTCCTCAGGTTGTCGAATATTTTTAAGCTTTCATTACGGTAGGACACGGAGGACAATGCAGCAGCAATTTGCAGTTTGCCTTAACGTTTATTATTTACACCCACATACACACACCAACACCACCACATAATTTACCATACTGTAACTCAAGCTTCTTTTTATTCGCCTCCCATATTTAACCCAAACTGACGCCCATAATTTCCTCTTGTTCTTGAGAAATGTAAATCTCATTTGATCATTGATGGTGATCATGAAATGACTGTTGCGTATATTATTTCCTAATTGTCTGTCCCATCTACAACCCATAAAAGAACTATATATATGGTGCAGTACTTATTATCAAGTGAAAAAATAAGGGAAAATTTCAAAGGCAATTAGTAAGTTTTTGGGGAGAAGAAAAAGGGGCAAAGGATAATTCCAAAGAAGTCTCTATTCGACTCAGTACTGGTTGTTCCCTCTTCACCGCAAAAAGATGAGACAGAGCATGCTCTTAGTGCTAAGAGCTGAAAGCTCAGCTGATGGTGAAGGCCAGGCTAGAAATGGAAATTTTTGCGTTAAATAACCTTACCCAGACATCAAAGCTTTCCTGAAATAGTAAGCTGATCTCTAACCACTACTACTACAATCACCATCACCACATTTTTCCTGCAATTAAAGCACAAAGGATAATATTTGTGGTTTATCACCATCTCATGGGGTAGTTGGTTGGACCCACTATAAAACGGGAATCTAAATTATCCTCAACTTTACTATTCATTGCCCATTTACCCCCCTTTCCCCCTTTTTTCTCTTTTGTCCGACTCTTTTTCCCATTTGCTTCCTTTTGTAAGGAAGATGATCGTGATGGGAGGTGTTTCTTTATTAGGGTTTCATATGATGGAAAGGTTAAAAGTACTTTAATTAACGAGTTTGGCCCTGCGACACCTCATAGAAAAATATATTAATTGTACTTTATTAAAGTAAGGTTTAGGATGCTAATTAATTGGAATTTTATGAAACTGATGACAAGTTGACAACTGAGAGTTTCGGACTAAGTTACCAACCCTCTTTGCCTTTTTAAGCCACTGGTAAGGGACCACGGGTTAAAACAAATATTGAGTTATTGTTAGACTTGAACTTAAACTTGGGCAACCAATATTGATTCTTTTTTATTTGGGATGGCCGACGGTAGATTCAATGACAAAACCACATGGATGATGCGATAGAGAAATTTTCACCGATCATCCACATGAAAAATATTTGTGGATTCATAAACAGCACGTGATATTAACGATCTATCGTATTTATTTTTCAATTAACATCAATCAATATTATTGAGACCAGACTAAATTGATTAGCTAAAGTTGTTTGATTAAGAATCAATAATCTAATCAGTCTAATATCAAACCTTTTATTAATTGAATCGATAAAAATTAATTTAACTGATAAAAAAATAATAAAAATCAATTTATATTTTTTTATTTTTGTAAAAATTAATAAGATTAAATCTTTTAATCTTTTAATTTTATATTAATGATCATACTATTAAATTAAATATATATTTTTATTAATTATTTATTATATTTAATATTTAATTAATATTAAAATTATATGTTAAATATTTAAAATTTCATTTTAATAAATCGATTGAAATGAAAATAAAAAATCTAACTGATATGACCTACTTTTTTAGCCTTGATATCATTTTCTATTTACCTTTAAAGAAACTATGCAATTTCCTTTTACTCAAGGAAGGAAATTTTACTCTTTGTTTTTTTTAAAATAGCAATGAGCAGATAATTAAAGTCGTTAAGAACTTTCATTTTGGTAGAGGCGTAAAGTCATAAAAGTCATAAAAGTCATTAATGGGCGAATAGAATTTGATTTAGCAAATAGTAAAAATTAGATTTGGGCCTTCGTCTATTTTTTCTAATACGTTTTTCAATAGTATTTATATTTACAAAATTTATTTATAAATTATTTAAATTAAATTATAATTATAATTATAAATAATAATTAAAATTATATTAAATAATAATTTTTTAAATTTAAATTTTAAAAATTTTAAATTATTCACTTTTTTAATTAATTTTAAGTAACATAATTTTAAATTCAACCCATAACATTTATAATTAATTATTTCTTTGCTTCGACAAAACAATTTGCATAGCCTGAGACAGTATATAATTGTCAGCAATTAGATCAATCTCCAAGGAAACAGTGACTTTGATGCTGACGTTTCAACTATAAGGAAGGGTACCAATTTTTGTTGTTCTTCGACCATGGGCCAACCCTTGTATACATTATTTGTGATTAAAATCAAATTTTATTATTCTATTAAAAAATTAATATTAATTTTTTTTGTCATATATAATTTTGTTAGATTTGATTATTATACTTTTAATTTTTGTCAATCGTTGCTTTTTCATCCACGTTTCAACTGTATAGTTTTTTCTTTTTTTCAAAAAAGGTAAAAACTAATTATAAATTTATTTTTAAGACCTTTCGATATTTGATTATTATATTAATCAAATAGATACATCACTATTCTTTAATTGATTATCAATTGTGTTAATATTTTTTTTTAAACAAGAATCTGCAAAGATAATATTTTTAATATCTTAATTTTATCGTGTTGGTCAATATATTGTGTGATGCTATGTGCATGAAATATGTCAATTATATATTCTTATTAATCTTATTCATGAGTTGAATCAAGTCAAAATTAGATTTATTTATGAATTTAGATAAATAATTTAATCTTCAAATAATTAATAATCTTATTTTTTGATGTGCAAAATTTATGGATATGTACGTTGTTGTTGCTGTTATTAATTGTGTATGATTTGTTATACATAGAAATCATAGTGGATTTCATGGTTGGGACATTATTATAACAGACTTTTAGGACGAAAGTTGAAACATGAAAGCCTTAACTAACCTGGAATAATGGCATCCGTTAAGTACTTGAGAATCTATACGGATAAAAGGAATCCAAATCTTTGCATATAAGCAAATAATTCACCCCCAAAATTAGCCTCAAGTAATTAACGGATAGTGGATTTTGTGCACAACAAGAATGATTATGTAGAAAACTTTTAAAGTTATATATATAAACGCACTTTTGCTTTCCAAAAATATGGCATTGTTGTGACTAGAAAGGTTGAATTTGGGATAGATTTTAGGTGATTCAAGTTGGCTTGGCTCGATTTAGATTTAATAAAAATATTTTAATATTAAATATATTCTAAAATGTAAAATGATTTCCGTTCAATCTTATTTGGACAAATAAAATTTTTTTTATTTAGATTTGATTCTATCCAACTCATATGAATACATCTAATTGGGATAATAAGAAGTTAATTAATTTTGTAAGCCACATTATATGGATATATATATATATATATATACTCACACACGTGTATCCGTTGCTGTGTGACAAATGCAACATCTTGGTTTTTTCTTGTTCAAATAAAACAAAAATTTAAGTTAAAAATAATGCAAAGAAATTTACTTATGGTAATGTAAAATTAATTAAATTAATTTTATATGTTTATATTTTTTATATGATTTATATTTATTTAATTTGATTATTATATTTTATGTTTTATTTATTTAAATTATGTATATCAAATTTATTTGGTGTAAAAATTTTTAATCATTAAAGGCATATTAAAAAGATAATATTTTCAGTTAATATGATAAATATATTTGATCAATCAAAATTTTATGTGTATAATAAAAATTATATTATTAAATTTAATCGTTAATTTTTTTATACGAAAATAATAATATAAATGAACAGAGATCGTACAATCTCTTTTGTTAGACCAACTAACAACTCCCCCAATATTTCATTTAGTAGGATTGTGTAAAAATATGCTATGATGTTTTGCACTCTGTTTTAACCACTCTAATAACCATAAATGGTCTTTGTTTATTCTGGTGGAAAATATAGGTGTGGATAGTTAAGGAGGAAAAAAAGTGATGGAAGAAGCAAAATTGGACCAAAAATTTGTACTAGTAAGAAATATCGACGGCAAATTTTTCTTCTTTTGGACCACAGACGACTGAAGAGTATATTTAAAGATTTATATGTTTACGTTATTTTTTATATTATAATTATATTTTAAAATATTTCATATTTATATATTTTAAAATATTAATAATTTATTTCATATAAATTATGATATTAATTCATATTATTTTTTTATTTTATATTATATTATAATTATTTTTTATCATATATACAACGTATTTAAAATTATGAAAAAATAGTATAATAGAATTAAAATTAACAGCTGCAGTACGGTACAAAAAGGAATCTGGGTTGTGTAGCGTCTGTCAGTTTCTAGACTTCCTAAAATATCTACTTCTATTTTGAAACTCCTTCAGAGGAGAAGGTTGCAACCGCAAGCTTTTTTTTTTGGGAGGGGGGAGGGGGCGGCAGAAGCGAAGGCAAGGAAGGATGACGTGGGAAACTACGCCATTGTCATTTGGAGGCTAAATTCTTCATTTATAAGCCCCTTGGCTATAATTTCCCAATAAGGAAAAAGGCTAGCTGGGGATTTTTTTTCTTTCCATGTTATATGTAGGAGCTCCCAGATGGTTTCTATTGTTTTTTTTTTTTTTACTTTAGAAGTGAAATTTAAAAATTTATTGAATATCTATTTTCTTATATTTTTTAATATAAATATACATATGCGTTACCTTATCTGGTTGCTAAACTTGATTATAAAATTTAAAATTATCATTAAGGGTAAAAGCAAATAATTTATCGTAATTTAATCCATTTTAGTATTTAAGTATTCAGCCCAAAAATATCTGATTTTGAACTTAAAAAGATGAATTAGGATGAAAAAAAATGGAATGACAACTAACCGTTGCTCATTTAGAGATTCATAAAGCTCCGGACGGTGGCTAATATAGAACTAAACTGGCATGCATTCCAAGAAATATATATGTTAAAATTGTAAACTGCCTTGAATATTATGGGAGTTATTGCCTATTTTGGCCATGTTCCTTGGTTCTTTCCAATTTATTTTGTTTAATTTGCTGCTTTCTTCGCAATATATTTTCTTTTTTGTTACTCTTGAAGAAAAATGGGAAAAAAAAAGAAGGAAATACAACACAAGCATGTCCTCAATCAAGAAGTGGAATTTGTGACTTTTCTTCTCTAATTTTGGTTTGTCATATGCATGCAAGAGACATTAGTAACCAGGAGGAAAAGAAACACTATCAAGTAGTAAATTGATGATCGAGCATTAGCTTAATTTGTTATCTTCTTATGTAGTTTTCCTCAATAATTTAAATTACAACTACGAATGCATTTTCAACCATATTACATTTATTATTACTATGCATATAATAAATATCACCACAATATCGATCATGAATATTGACTAAAAAAATTTTAAATTATAAAATAATAATCATAATATCGCATTATCATTATTATTTAAATTCTACCAATCAAATTCAAATTACAATATCTATAACGACTATTCTGTTCTAAGCTGCCAGACTTGATGTCCCAATAAAAAAAAAAAAAGAAACTATCAAGTAGTAATCAGTTTGCTTTGGTATTATCAGAAATATGGTATACAATGATTGGGGGGACTGCAAGTGAGTGTTTTTGAAGCAAACAAAATTTCAGATGATGGCTTGAGGTGAAGGAAATTCTAAAGCGAGATGTTAAATATTATAATATAACAAATTAAAACATATGGGTCACCCATAATTTGTTGTCTTAACTCAAGATCTGCAATTCATTTTATGTAAAAAGGAAAAAAAAAATTTGCACACCAAAGTTTGATTGCTAATTGGTTGAAATTATATATCTTCAAAGTCTTTGTACTTCTAACCCTAACCTATTGTAGATGATGAAGATGTTTAACCTAATTGGGTAAATAAAAAGTTTTCAAGTACCCAATGCAAAGTCTAAATATGATCCGGGTTTTCACAGGTCAAATACATGTCATCTTTAAAACGATATAAATTCATATTTTATGTTTGTCAAGTCTATAATCACGCAACAATTAAATGTAAAATGGTAGATAAACGTTGTTTCAAGTAAACTTTCAAAATACTTAAATGTTTTGTTTTCATTATAATTCTACAAAGAAAATTTTTAACCATTCACTTACTTAAATATTGAAATGTGTTTCAAAGCTTAAACTTTTAAGTTTTTCCTTATTTTTCTAACTTCCTTTATGTCTTCACATCATATATAACAATTAGATATAAATGTAGTATTGGTCTTTCATATTTATGATCATAAATATTTGAACGTGGCACTTGTCGAGTCCAACTTTAAAGAGCATTGTTCAACATATGCAAACATTTAGATAACTGTCATTAAGAAAACATTTGATTTTTTTTTTTGGGTTAAAATTATGATAATGAAGAAGACATTTGAATTTAAAATTTTCATTTAAAAAAAAATAGATAACTGTCATTAAGGTAATGTCTCATTAATCTTTAACTTGGTGCGTTAACTATAAAACATTTTATCTTGATTTGATAGTTCCATTCATTCGTTGCCAAGGTTTTTAGCTAACTATTTGTTATTTAAGGGGAAAATATATTGCTCAACTTTAATTATTCATTAATTTATTAGAAATATATATATATATATATATATATACCATTTCTCACGGCGATGAAATAATTTTTCATCTAAAAGTTATATTTCACCGTAAACATAATGTAAAATAAATTAAAAATTAAATTTTGCCCTTAAAATTATAATTTTGAAAAATAATTCAAAAAGCTAAGATTTTTATGGTTTGGCGTTTTGAAAATTGGCTCTTATTGTAGAATGATTTTATTAAACTCATGTTTCTAAATTTTATTATTTTATACGTATTTTTGATATTTTAGTTCATGAGAATATTTTTTACAATAATATCAAACACTTGAAAATTTTAAATAACATTTTATCTTACTCTTTAAGCATAATTTTTTTTTCAATACAAAATTTTTTCAATCAATAATGCTAAATTGGAAGATAGTATTAAACATAATTTTACCATTTTTTATGGGAAAAGGAATAATATTAATTTTTTCACCTAAACGCAGCCACAATGAAATATTCCACACATTTTGTAAATGTACTTAAATTCAGAAGTGAAAAAAAAATATTATTTCAATAGTTAATCCCTAATCCCACGTCGGGATTGCATTTGACGGATATGTAAGTATATATGAAATTTCGCGCTTACTAAATTATTATGGTTTTATCAAGTGATGTGTTTCATTTTTGAATTAAAAAAACACAAATGATGTGTGGGGGCGATGTAAGAGCTTTTGTGAGGTCGTATATGATGGTACCCAATCCCATATTGAGACTGCATGTGATATTATGTGAGTTTATATGAAATTCAGTGCTCATCTATGTTACGGCAGTTTTGTTAAATGGTGTGTTCCGCCGCTAGTGGTGTGTTTTGCCACTAAAAAGATTGGTTTCAATAAAAAATTAACCACCGAGCTGCAGTGTTTTCTCCTTTTTTAATTTTTTATGAATTTTTGTTCTCGACTTGATACTTATACTATAGTTTATTTATAAATATAGTACTTTAGCTTTAACATCGTTTAAAAAAATATACGTTTAACTTTTTTTCAATCAATAGGATTATTTTACATATCATTAACATTAATAATTATATGTTATGTGTCATAACCTCATTAACCCATATCATTATTAACTAACGACAATAAAGTAAAATACAAAATTAATTAATGAAATTATATTATAAATATCGAAAATAAAATTTCATAAATTATTAAAGTGAAAAAAAAAGTATAATTTAAGGTTAAGCCAGAAAAAAAAAAAAAGGCTAATCTTCAAAAGAGCGTTAAGCGAGGGATTGTTTAAGACGCGTAGAAGCAAAAAAAAAAAAAAAACTCTACCAACCATGGAAATAACTGAGTGCAAACTAAGCGTACAGACAAGTGGGAAAGAAAAAGAGATAGTAAAAATCATAATAAAATAAAATAAAATTTGCTAAAAGTAATAACTGAGAAGAGAATAAAGAGAAAGCAAGAACTCCCATGGGGGAGTTTCCATTTTACTGCAAAAGAGAAGATCCAGTAAGCCTTCCCTGCTGCACATATCTATAATTACATTTGTTTAAAACCTTTTGGACTTTCACTTCTCTCAGAACCAAGAACCAAGCAATTATTTTGGTTGTACTCCATTAATTTTATCTTCTTCTTCTTATTCACCTCCATTTTTGTGTAACACCAAGAAAACATATAGATATATTTAGTTTTTACTGTCCACAGCCTCCATTGTTGAAAGAAAAAAAAGTTGAAAACCCAGAAAAGAAAAAGGAAAGAAAGAAAGAGTTATGGGGAGAGGAAGAGTGGAGCTAAAGAGGATTGAAAACAAGATCAACCGACAAGTGACCTTCTCTAAGAGAAGAAATGGTTTGCTAAAGAAAGCTTATGAGCTTTCTGTGCTTTGTGATGCTGAGATTGCCCTTATCATCTTCTCTAGTCGTGGCAAGCTCTATGAGTTTAGCAGCTCAGGGTATATATTTATATATATATATATATATGTATACACACACACAATTATATTAAACATGTACTCAAATTTACAATATGTTTGTTTGTTTTGATTAACATAGTTTATATCACTAGAATTAAATGTTTCTTTATGTGTTGATTTTTTTTTCCATTTCCTCTATGAGTTTAGCATTTTGCTCCTTCTTTCTCTATTCTTAGCTTCATATATTGGCTATGTTAATATTTTTCTTTTGTTTTGGGTTTTTGTCAAGTTTTCTGGGTCTTTACATATACTTTGGTTATCGATTATACATTACGTTTCCTGTCATCTTGGGTTTTTAATTTCTGTCATTCAAACGCCATCATAGTCTGGCTTTTCTTCTTTCTCTTTCTTGTTTATATCTCGAACTTGTCAACAAAAGAATGCTCTTAACATCTGACATGTATCTCTCTTTGTCTCTCTGAAATCTCTATTTTTTATGGTTCTTTGAGGGGGGCTTCTCAAGATCTTGCTTGGCTTTTGGATTCATCTTTTGGGAAACCTCAGTTTATCAGCTTCTTTGCCCAATGAAAAGTTGACAGGTTACATCTCATCTGCGAAAGGAAAAGAAAACTTCCGTTTCCCTTCTTAACTCGGTCTTGCACTCGTGTCTTGGGCTTGTTAATGTTCTTCCCTTCTTTTCCTTCACTCGAAAAATGAAAGAAAAAAAAAACCAGTATGAATTATGAATTTATGATGATTGATCAGAAGACTAGGTTTTTGTCCTATAACCTCTGTGCAAGATATGGGGTTTTCCCTTTTCTTTCTCCTTTGTCTTCTCTTTCCTTTTCTGATCTTCTCCAGGGAGAAAAAAACATGAACTAGTGAATGGGGGAAATCAGACTGATATTCTGTCTTCTTGTCTTTAAGTCCTTTGATCTCCTGGTTTTATCAACGTTTCTTCTTTTTCCTGTCGTTTCTGTCAGCAAGTTAATGTTGTCTTCTTGGACAAAATCAAGCGCGTCCCTTGTCCATCGAAAATTTGGAACTTGTCACTCCGATTCTTTGGTTTCTTTGGATTATTTTGAGCTTTCTTTTCTCTTTTCCAGAGCCTCACATGTTTAACCAAGAAGGTGCAAAGCTTTTCTTGTCCTTCGAGTGCTTGCTTGACGGTACTTTAGGCCACGCTGCTACTACACTGAACTAAAAGGCATGGCTGTGGGAGAAATGGCGACAACAGATGAATTGTTTTTCTATTTAACGCCTTTTACAAGGTCTATTGTAAAAATTGCACCTTGAAATCTAGGTTTAGAATATTGGTGCTACATAATCTCTTTTTATACTTGATGCATAATATTTGCATTTTTTTTTGGCAGCAAACTAGTTATTTACTAGCTTACTTATATATATATATATATATATATGGTTGATGGTTTTCCTTTTAAACCAATCTATAGTAACCATCCAATTTCTTTTGTCAAAGAGAATTCCTTTGTAACACTTAGTGAAGAGTTTTTAGCAAAATACAAAAATATAACTTTGTTTGTGAAACTGTTAATAATATAAGCTATATTTTTAACTAAGGTTAATATTTTACAACATATTTCCCTCGAGCTTTGCAATAAATAAAGCTCACTCCCACATGCTATTTGCAGTAAAGTGTGAACCGTGCAATTGCTTTATAGTTCTGCAGAAGTTGATAAACCGGTTCCCCGTAGAGCTAATCAAAGTCAAATATAGCAAGAAAAGCTGCAAAGGGTGGAGGTTTTGGGACTTTGAGCCCACCGGAGGAAAGTTTACTTTTATTGGCTATATTTGTAACAACTGTAATTATGATCCTACACTTATAAGTTTGAATATCCACTAAAATTTTATTCCTCAGAAACATTGAAGGCTGCATTTTATGAATTTTCTTTTGGCTTTTCGGTGGTCACTTCTTGAATTCCTTACAATGAATTACATGCAAGTTCTTCATCATGATTATGCTTAGAAATGCAAAACCTTAGAGGGGTTGCTTTCAAATGAATTTATTGTGAGCACTAGGTTGATTGTCATCTTGCACTTTTTTTTTTTTTGCAGTATGACCAAGACCCTAGAGCGATATCAACGTTGCTGCTTCATTCCTCAAGACAACAGCCTTGAACGTGAAACCCAGGTTTTCGATCACCAGAATTGCTTTCACAATTCTTCTGACGTGTTGGATAAATATTCTCATCTTGATTCACTATTAGCCTTTAACGAAACCCTCAAAATGGTCTTTATTTACTCCTTGTGAGCATTGATCTTGAGCTACTAATCTTGTGGAAGCTATATGTTCCTTATTAATCAATAAAAAAAATTGTGGCAGTAGTTAACCATGCAATTTTGTTTGTTAATTTATCTTCAATCAGTAGTAATCTTGGCAAGTCAAATTGATTAATTTATACCTTCTCGTGATTCTAATATATGTAACTATAATCAGGTTATAAGCTTGGCTTTTTTATTTTTTTCCTAACTTGTCTTTGCTTATCATTTCCAGAGCTGGTACCAAGAGGTAATCAAGTTGAAGGCAAACTATGAAGCACTGCAACGCACTCAAAGGTTATGTCATTTCTGAGTTCAAAATTCAAATCATTTTATTAGCAAAAGCCACAATGTTAATCAGTTGGTAATTATTATTATTATTATTATCACTATCATACTTATATGTTTAATTCATTATATGGTTAATTAATTTATATCAGGCATTTGCTTGGAGAAGATCTTGGACCATTAAATTTGAAAGAGCTGCAAAAGCTTGAGCAACAGCTTGAAGGAGCTCTTGCGCTGGCTAGAGAAAGAAAGGTACTTATACGTCAATACAAAATAAGACATTTTTAATAACAAGACGAGTAGATGATATAAAAAAATTTTTATCTTGAATTTAATAATATTAAAGACAAATATCATCCTTAATTTTGAAAACAGATTCTACTTATTCATCTTCGAAACTTTTCAAAGATATTAGAGGCAATTTTTTTATTTTTAAAACTTTTAAAGATGATTTTTCATTTTTTAAAAACCATTATTAATCGTCTTTTTAATTCTTTTAAATTTTGTATCTTGAGTTTAATTAAGAATTTAGTCTCCGATAACTGTTATCATGAATGATTCTTAAAGAAGGAAGCCAAGTTTATCTATTTTCTATCATAAGGTTTCTTACATAGGAAATAGTTGAAATTAAAACTTTTAAAGCTAGTCCCATTAATCACTTAGATATGAATTTTCAGGCATGCAGCCTATATATATATATATAGATAGATATAGGCATATTACATTCGCTAATTGAAATGTGAAAAGAAAGAAAATTCTTGTTTATCTTCACCAACAATTGTTCTAACAATTCTCTTGCTCTCTCTCTCTCTCTCTGTCTCTACTTTTCTTAAACTGCAGACACAGATTATGATAGAACAAATGGAAGACCTGCGCAAAAAGGTTTCAGAACTCAAATATTTCATCTTTCTTAGTTAATGCTAGTTTTACAACAAAGCTTTTGGTTTCGGAACTTATGTGCCTAAAAGCTGTTTTTTCACCTTTTGGCTGCAGGAGCGTCTGCTTGGAGACCTTAACAAACAGCTGAAATTCAAGGTTAAACCTTGATCAGCAAACACCCGTTTTGCACTGGAACCTTCGTCATCTATACTAGTACTCCATGACAATATATTATTTCAGCTGTTTCACCACTGGTCAGTATAACCTAATATTTTCTATTGTATTTTGGGTTTCAGCTTGATGCAGAAGGGCAAAGCCTCAAAGCAATTCAAGGCTTTTGGAGTTCTGGTGCAGCAGCTGAAAACTTTCCTCTGCATCCTTGTCAGACCCACTCTATGGACTGTAATCTTGAACCTGTTTTGCAAATAGGGTACCATTAACATATATAAATATATATATCTCTTGCCCTTTTTTTTCCGATATGACTCCATAAGTGCACATGAATTATTGTCTGCATCTAGAACTATGTCAACATACTTCCAAATTCCACAAAAAAATGCAGTCCATTAAGCAAATTTTTAAGACATAAACTTAGTGTTTAGACAGGTAAGTTCACCCAAATTTTCCCCTTTCAAACTCTAGAAATCAAGTTGGCATCTCTCTTCAATGCTTTCATAGGTACCTTCAATTAATTTAACTTGAATATGACATAAGTAGGAGGTTATGATAAATTTTCACATCGCATATGATTCAATGTTCAAAGTTCAACACAAATGCTTTTTTCATGCTATTTTAAATCGTTGGTTTCGATAAAGATGAAATCTGCTTGAAGAGGAAATCTTCTGTCTGACTGCTTCTATATTGCGATCAGGTACCATCACTATGTTCAGGCTGAAGGATCTTCAGCTCCCAAAGACACGGCTGGTGGGACCAACTTCTTCCCTGGATGGGTCATTTGAGCCCTCGATCAATCAAAACATAACCATATATACATATATACATATATATATATATATTTTGTGATTTCATCCCTTGCTTATTGGGATTTGTGATGTTGCCAACATCTATATTTATATAGACGTATATATAGACGCCCGCTCAAGTGTACAACATAAAATTGCTTGGATTTCAAGGGAACTCTCCTCCTCTACTGGGATATATGTACTAGACCTTGTTTCTAGGCACTATAATACCCATTTGTGCCTTCGGGATTGTTTTGTAGGCTAACCATATCCCTCATATTTATATAGGTAATATAATTTAATTTTGGTGCAGGACTCCTAAACATAGTGTATATATATTTATATAAAGTATTTTATATTTATTATTTAATTTCTTGTATTATATGCTTTTATAAAGTATTTTTTACTCGGTTTCCTTAAATCCTTTTTGTTTCCCCTACTGAGTCTTGATTTCTCTTTTAGGAAACAATTTGCGTTTTTCATTTGGAGATGGCATAGGAAAAAGGCTACATCTAATTTTTAAAAAAAATTAAGTTTTTTAAAGCATTAAGGGTAATGTGACACCTTCGTTGCAAGTTATTCAAATTTAATTTTTTAAAAAAATTGAATTTGATTTATTTATTGTAAGTATTTTAAAAAAATCTTAACAGTAACGTTAGATATAATTAAATGTTTAAAGCATCCAAATCCATCAATTTATAGTTTAGTTCCAAAGAAAGTGTAAGTACCTTTATTTTTTTGTTAGAGGGGCGATGTTGAATAAAACATAATTAAATTTGCACTTTGATTTAAATACAAGATTTAAGATGAAGGCCAAAGGTAAAATTAAATATTAAAATTTTCATAAGGAAAAAGGTGATTATTTCAAAGTAAAGCTATGGGATTATATATATATATGTATATATAATAATTAAGATAAAATAAAAGTTTTGAACAAAAAAAATCTAAACGTGGGTAAGTGAGAATTTAAAAAAAAAAAATAGAGTAGAATGTCATAAAAGAAAATTGGTGTTCTACCGCATCATATAAACATTACATTAAATTCCATCAATTTTCACTATAAGAAAAACACTATGTAAAAGAATTAGTACAGTAATATGTATTGTCAATTACCATAAAATTCTTTAAAGGGACAGCTCTTTTATTATTAATAAATAAAAAGCCAGCCATTTAATTTATAGTTGTATATATGCAGAAAATTGTGAGAGACCTGAAGAATGGAGTGGGTATTTGGTTAGATTAGTTTGTCGGTCCAACATCTAGACTTCAAACGTAGTGTGGGTTTTGGATGATTGAATTGAAGACACCAACTTAAAACAACCGTTTGTGAGGGTTGGAAATATAATGATTAATTGTTAAAGTGAGTAAGTGAGTGAGTACCAACTTTTGCTTATTTTGAAAACGAAATGAACCAACCGGGGAATTATTTTGACTATCGGACAACTTGATGATATTGAGATCCATAAGATAAGCGAAGTACTATTATTAATGCCAGGGGAAAGAAAAGAGTGAAAGTCAAAGGTAAAAGTACCATTAGAAAAAGGAAGACCAAGATGTAATCCTGGTTGATGCCATTATATATTATTCAAGATCTAACAAATACAGTGCATGTGCGACGATTTACTTTCTGCTTTGAAGCCTCAACAATCCTAAGGAGTCGATGCAATAAACAGACGGATAGCTTCATCTAATCGTGCATTTCACCAAGGTCTTGGATTTGTATAATTTCTACCATTTTCGTTTCTTGGGTAAGTGAGAAGATATAAATGATTACAATTGGGGTGAACATGTATCACACAGCTGAAGACCTATTGATCGTTTTTTTCTTCTTTTTGGCTTGGCAGAATCCCCCTCCCATATATATTGGTGGTCAGACCCATTGATCGTTAATGCTCATCACAGCTATCAGATCTCTCCACATCATAACTTGGGTCATCGAAAAATTCTCGGTTTGTGAACAAATGCCCGTCCTCGGGAGGCTTATAGCCTCTCCGCACCACGATATGCTCCTTTTCAAATGTTACAAGGATGCAGGGAACCAGGTTCTGTTGGTAAGTGCCTAATTTTGTGTAAATTATTTCTTATCTTAATTTTTTTAGTTATTTTTTATGATTATCATAAGTATTTATTTTTTTTATTTTACAGAATTTATTTGGATAAATAATACGAAAAAAGCAAAAATTGGCTAAGTTAGGAAATCTATGTAGGTTTTGAATTCTAGTTAGAAGAACTTTAATTACACTAGCAGAAGTTGGAAGATAAAGTTCTACTTGACTTAAGAGTTTGAAAGCTGAAGTAATTATCTTTGAAAATTATATCTTAGATAATTATTTATCTCTTCGATAAATAAATAAAATCAGCCCATAAATCTAATTTTATGGCTACATTCAGAAAGAAGATTGCATTTTATTTTGATAAATTAATATAATTATCTTTATCCCTCGATTTAGTTGAATTATTTCTCTATAAATAGAAGATTATATCTTAGATAATTATTTATCTCTTGGATAAATGAAGAAAATCAGCCCACAAATTCAACTTTATTACTACATTCAGAAAGAAGATTGCACATAACCTCTTAAGAGATCAAGATAAAGATTAGAGATTAATTTTTTTTATTTTGATAAATTAATGTAATTATCTTTATCCCAAGCTTTAGTTGAATTATTTCCCTATAAATAGAGGGGTTAAATAGTTTTAATCATCTCATTTTTACTTTCTTTCTCTCTATTTTATTCATTATTTTTTAAATTACGTCTTTCTAAGTTTTTTATTTGGTAGTAAAAGGATTTGCAAGCTTTTGTATTATTCATCATGAGAAATAAATGAAGTTGTTTTCAAAGTCTTTTTTTTTTTTAACAAATATCTTGTGTTTTTCTATTTAAATGTCATGGTTATATGATTTCAACTTTTATGATGCATACTAATAGTTTTCTCATATTCAATCTAAAGCTAGTTTAATTAATCAGATACGTAATAGTTTGGTTAGTCTTACATTAGTAGCAAATAACTTTATTGAGGATGGTCAAAGTTTTTATTTTAAAAGTTATGAAAAATACAAGTCTTTCTTAAATAAAGTTAGCTTTTGATTTTGTTAAATTAAATCAGTTAAACTTTTTTAGTTTTTAAAACTATCTTTAACTATATTCTAAAGCTTCTTTTAGGGTAGTTAAATAATAATGGTTAATCATAGTGTTTAACGTAGCAACTAACTTTAATGAGGATGGTCAAGTTTTCATTTTAGAAGTTATAAAAAATACAAGTCTTTCTTAAATAAAGTCAGCTTTGGATTTTGTTAGATTGAATTAATTAAACTTTCTTAATTTTTAAAGCTATATTTTAATTATATTCTAAAGCTTCCTTTAGAGTAGTTAAATGATAATAATTAATCATAGTGCTTAACTTGGTTAATTAGGAAGCAAAAGAAAGTAAGGAAGTTAATATATGTTTGATTCCATGGTTGATTTATTTGTTTTAAAAAAATGCATAAGAGTTTTCAATGATTGATGATAATACATTAGTAAGCAATATCGATTTACTACCAAAGTCTTTTCATCATTGATTTTTTTTCTTAAATTATTTTCAAATTTATTTTCATTTTGTTTTCAATGAAAAACAATTTAAAACCTCTTATTTATTTTTATTGTTTTTTTCTCAACTAGATTCTATCATTTTTCCTATCACTTCATTTCTTTTCTTTTTATTCCCAAAATCAATTTTGCACTTTTAAGGGTCCTTGTGAAAGATGATCTCTACTTTTTTACACTACAAATATAAAATCAAACCAAAGGAAACGAGCATTATAAACATGTAGCATTGACAACTATCAAGTTTTTGGAAGTGAGCATTATAAATAGGTAGCATCGACAACTACAAGGAAGTAGAGATCCTTGTAAAGGTAGACAACTACAGTGAGCATTCTAAATGGTCCTTGTAGTTGCCGATGCTACTTTTTTATAATCTTCACTTCCAAAAACTTGGTAGTTGTCGATGTTACTTGTTTATAATGCTCACTTCCTTTAGTTAGATTTTATTTTTGTAGTGTAAGAAAGTAGAGATCGTATCTGACAAGGACATTTATAAGTGCAAAACTGATTTTGAGAATAAAAAAAAAAGGAAATGAAGTGATAGGAAAAATGGTAGAATCTAATTAAGAAAAAAACAATAAAAATAAATAAGAGGTTTTAAATTGTTTTTCATTGAAAACAAAATGAAAATAAATTTGAAAATAGTTTAAGAAAAAAAATCAATGATGAAAAGACTTTGATAGTAAATCGAAATTACTTACTAATGAATCATTATCAATCATTGAAAACTCTTATACATTTTTTTAAAATAAATAAATCAACCATGGAATCAAACATGTATTAACTTCCTTACTTTTCTTTGCCTCCTAATTAACCAAGTTAAGCACTATGATTAATTCTTATCATTTAACTACCCTTAAAGAAGGTTTAGAATATAATTAAAATATAGCTTTAAAAATTAAGAAAGTTTAACTAATTCAGTCTAACAAAATCAAAAGCTGACTTTATTTAAGAAAGACTTGTATTTTTCATAACTTCTAAAATGAAAACTTGACTATCCTCATTAAAGTTATTTGCTACATAAAACACTATGATTAACCCTTATTATTTAACTACCCTAAAAGAAGCTTTAGAATATAGTTAAAATATAGTTTTAAAAACTAGGAAAGTTTAACTGATTTAATTTAATAAAATCAAAAGCTAACTTTATTTAAGAACGACTTGTATTTTTTATAACTTTTAAAATAAAAACTTGACCATTTTCATTAAAGTTATTTGCTATTTATGTAAAACCAATCAAACTATTATGTATTTGATTAATTAAACTAGCTTTAGATTAAATATGAGAAAACTACTAGTATGCATCCTAAAAATTAAAATCATATAACCATGACATTTAAATGAAAAAAAACACAAGATATTTGTTTAAAAAAATGATTTTAAAAATAACTTCATTTATTTCTCGTGATAAATAATACAAAAGCTTACAAATCTATTTACTACAAAATAAAAAACTTAAAAAGACATAGTTTAGAAAACAATGAATAAAATAAAGAGGAGGAAAGTAAAAATGAGTGCTGAGGAATAACTGACTCACGATGAACAAGGAAGGTATAGTAATATTATGAATGACCCAGTATCGAATACTAATAATAATATCAGCACAAGAGCGTTCTCCTGTGCGTCCAAACATGCTGAGCTCCACATATTCTTATAAAGGATCGATTCCATAAAAGATGAGATCAATAAATGAAAATTCACTGAAATTGCATCTTTGTGAGATCGTCAATATTGTACCAAAGGTATTTTTAAAGTATATCGAATCAATATAACTATATTTCTTCTAACACAACAATCTAATTTCAAACAATATATCGACATGAAGTGCTAGATAATTTATTTCTTTTTCTTGCTTGTCGATGTATAACCATGTATCATGCAATAAAAAATTCCTCAAATTCCTGGAATACAATATAGAGGGTTCTGTTATTAGCTTGGGCCTTGAAATGAAAGATTAGGTAACCCGTGAATTTAATGAGTTGGTTTTATAATAATTCAAAAACTTAAAAAGACATAATTTAGAAAACAATGAATAAAATAGAAAGGAAGAAAGTAAGAATGAGATAATCAAAACTGTTTATCCCTCCTCTATTTATAAAGAAAGAATTCAACTAAAGCTAGGGATAAAAATAATTACATTAATTTATCAAAATAAAAATAAAAATCAATCTCTAATCTTTAACTTGGTCTCTTAAGAGGTTATGTTCAATCTTCTTTCTGAATGTAACCATAAAGTTAGATTTGTAAGCTGATTTTTTTCATTTGAATCCAACAGATAAATAATTATCTAAGATATAATCTTCAAAGATAACTTTAGCTTTCAAACTCTTAACCCAAGTAGAATTTTATCTTCCAACTTCTCCTAATATAATTAAAGTTCTTCAAGGTCAAGTCACTCGAATTCAAAACATACATCAATTTCTTAATTTAGCCAATTTCTACTTCTTTTGTATTTTTCATTCAAATAAATCTCGCAAAATAAAAATAAATAAATACTTATAATAATCATAAAAAATAACTAGAAAAGATTAAGAAAAAAGAATAATTTATATAAAATTAGGCACTTACCAAATTTCCCAATACTTAGACTTTGCTAGTCCTCTGGCAAACTAAACCTAAACTAATCCTAAATGCAAATAAACTCTAAATCTTTCCAAAACTTTTAAAGATTCAAAAAACAAAGAATATAGCAAGAAGAAATTTTCTTTCACAAGATTAACACCCATCTTAGATAAGAGATTTTATGAACAATTCATTATACTTATCTTGGTTATTCTCAATAGATATGCACTCAATATCACAAAGTGTTTAGGCTTAGTGTTTCTCTCAAATGCAATCCATGAAAATGCACTACCATATACTTGCTCGTTCATCTCATCTCCATCACTTATGATACATGCTAACACAAATCAGAAAGTCTTTAACATGGTTGTGATGGGGTTAAGATATAGAAATGGTAGCAACAAAGAATGGATAAACAAAGGGTCTCCACATCATAACTTGGGTCATCAAAAAATTCTCGGTTTGTGAAGAAATGCCCGTCCTCGGGAGACTTATAATCTTTTCCTCTCGGCACCACAATCTGCTCCTTTTCAAATGTCACAAGGATATAGGGAACCAGGTCCTGTACAAAAATTAAAGTTGGCTGATTAATTAAATATTGAAAAGCATAACACGTGATCCTTTTCGAAGATGAAGAAAGAAAAAAAAAAACTCATGTTTTCCGATTTTCAGTTCCTACTTCAAAAATGAATGCACAATAGGCTTGGCATTGAAGCATTGCGAACTTCATACATTTTTTGAGAATAAAATGCTAATTTGAGAATATGCAAGGAACCAATGGTAGCTCAACTTGTAATAGGTTTATCTCCCACAGAAAAAAGTAGTTATTCAAAATGCAGATATGCACGCTAAGACTGAAAGCTCAGTGGCTTTCGAATATAATGGGGAAGAAAGCATGCGTACGCTAGTAAGCAGATCAGATTAGCAAGTATCATACAGACAGTCCATTCAGCAAAGAAAGTTAAAATATATCTTCAAAACAAATATAATATTTACTCTGAGTTTGCAACCTATTTTCTTGTAATCACTTTTTTCGAGTCCTGTGCAGTCTATACGCAACAGCTCACCGACAGGAAAAGCATCTCTGACCATGGGTACCAGACTACCATAATAACCATTCTTGGCTGCAAATTTTATTTGCAATAAAAAGCCACTTTCAAACATGCCAAACACCAGCAGCCAACTAGAAAACAGATAGTACCAAGTTTTGTTAGAGCAGGAACAGCCAATCCTCTCTTTCTCATTTCTTTTGTTTCCTCAGTACTTAGTTTTAATCAACCTGGGATAAAGTGGTTTCTGAGGCTTCCACAACAGTAATGGAATTGCAGGCCTTTTCTTGCGATTATAATTCCAGCCTCTGCACAATATAAGTGTACCACCATGCCTCTGGATGATCTTTCCAAATGTTTTATCCTGCAATATTTTTTCAACTCATAGTTATTTGCATATGTAATACTTCAACTCATGATCTTTGAAAAAACAAGTACATTATATTATCTATCAATAGTCAATAAAAAACATGTACATGAGATACAGGAGACCACAGCATATGAAGCTGATAGCATTCGAAGACTTAGAGATACTATAAAGAAAAGGCAATCCCATCCCATAACAATGCTAGAGCGGAATGTAGTACACTGTCTACATTAGCAGTAAACCATGTACCTCAAGCTGGGCGCACATATTCTTCATGTCAAAAGTGGGGACCCCAAGACACTTAATCCTAACTGCTTCAGCAAATAATCATATCATTCAGCATGTTATGTGTTAAACCATCTCTCCCCATGGACAAATACAAAAGAACACCATGCTATAAGACAACCTATGGGATTAAGGATCGCAAAGGCATTGAAAAGAAGCTAAAATTGATTGAGCGAAACACAATGCAAACCACTTAATAGAGAGATTTCCCTGTATAAATTACCACTTCTTCTCCTTCAAGAGTCTCTACACTCCCTCACAGTTTCCTATACGAGTTTTTGGACCCTTGAAAACAATTCTTCCCTAATCCATATATAAAACAGGTGATAATTGATAACAAATACATCCAAAATTTTCTGAATACCTTCTCTGATCATATTATTTCTTCTAATTTTAGCATCATGACATCAAAGCGTGTTAAACTATTAATATCTCATATTCTCAATCCTTCTTTGATTCATCCACTTCGAGAATCAATATTTAGAAACTAGTAAGCAATCATCACCAAGCTCAAATAATCATCAAACTAATTCAACAAAAACTTAAACCCAAATAACACCTCAATTGACAATACAAACCAAAGACTCAACACAGAAAAACAGTCCAATACAAATTCCAAAAATCAAAGAAGAACAGAAAGTAATATCATTAAGCTAAAGTTGGGGGGAAACGTAAAAAGGAATGAAGTTGAAAATTATAGACAACAGCCAAATTTATTTGCCTCTTAGTTCTATTTCTCTGACATTTTTCTACCAAAAACTTTCTCTCGGCCTCAGTAAGAGGCGTCCCCCGAATCCTGCTCTTCAACAGCTTCCTCTTATCCTCCTATTGCGGATCCTCCGAGCCCTCCACCGACTTCACCTTCGGGTCCACAGCAGGGACACAAAACCCGATCCACTCGCGGTCCAATCGACCTGGTCCGAATGGCGAGTACTTTGGCTCTGTCAGCCCAATAGGCCTCACCGTCGGGCTGCTTTCCGTGTAACTGAATCGGAAATAAAAGGGCAAATCCGAGTGTATCGGCTTTATCTGATCGCGGGACGATGGGAGTCGGTATCTGGGTTTCTGCTTTTTGTTTGAGTTAAGATTGGGTTTAGTTTTTTGGGGGTTAGAGAAAGGGATGGCGGTGGTTGAAAAGATTAATGGTCGCGGAGTTTTGAGGCGGTAGGAGACGTTGAAAGGTGGCGCGGGAGGACTGACGGTGATTGAGAGCGAAAATTCATGTTTTTATGTTATATCTTATATCTTGTTTTGTTATAATTCATATTAAATTTTTTAATTTTATATTTATTATATTGATAATATCGTACTAAATATTTTCGGATCTGATTAAGATTACGAGGACAGTTAGGGTTTAAGGTACCCAGTTTTCGGAGAGAGGAAGGGAAAGTGTTTACAGCTTTAAGGTCGTCAGTTTGTGGTTTTTTATTTTTTTCACCTCTTTTATTATTATTATTATCGGTAAATTGGCAACAGGCAACTATGCAACGCTGTGACCTTAATTATCATTCTTTTGAAGCGAATTTCAAGGGAAATGTTTAAAATATTACTGTTAACTATGGAAGTACATATAAAGTACAAGTTAAAGAACCCAAAGGAGTGCATGCGTGATTATAAAGCCTAACATTTTAACTTTGAAAATGTTGGGTGAGGAATTGAGTTTACCAGGTGAGTTTTATATAGGACTGAGCAGAGCCAACAGAGTTGTTAGCTCAGCTTTTGGATCCTTGGTGTGGGTGACTGGGAGAACTGCAGAGTTAGAAGTCCCATAGCTCTGACTTGGAACTAGGTTTCTACTTTTCTCATATTGCCATGGCATTCTCGGGATGAATTTGAAAGGATTTCATGATTATCAATAAATAACTAAATCGAGCTTGAGGTCCTTTAATTTGTATCCTGTTTTTGCATTCTTTCTTGTTCGTGCGTGGAAAAGGACACTGGGAAGTCTGATTTTGAAATGTGAACTTTACTAATGATTTCATTAGTAAGAACAGGTTCTACTCTACAGCCTACTCCATTACTTGAATAAGGATAACCCAAAATTCTAACTACGGCTTATTTTTTGCATTGAAGTTAATTGGTTCCTCCAGCCCAGACTCCAGAGACCACTTGGTTGTGGCTGCTTCTTTATTTGGTCACACTTGGTTGAAATGGTTGTGGTTTAGATGCCGAATGCTGGACGGGATTGGGCTTGAATATTGCCACTTGCCGGAAAAAACTAGTGTCCTGGAGCCGAAAAAAAAATTGCGACGTTGTCCCCCAGCTAGACGATCTGGTTTTCAATGAGTTTGGGTTTTTTAAAATAACCCAACAACTGTTTGCATCATCACCATTGTCAAACCTCCATGATGCTTCGATCGACACCTTGACAAACGTCGAAGCAAAGCAGATCAGATGTGATGGGGCTCTAACGAGGCTCTCAGTCTAGAGAAAAGTTTAATTAATTATGGAATGTGGGTCTAAATATATGAATAATTTATCAACATAAACAAACCAAACTCGATTTCTTCAAAGCGGAAGAAATCTGCTACATGGATGAACAATACAACGTTTGATGTTCAAATCAACAAGAAAAGAAAAAAAACTTAATGCCCTCAACAAAGGCCTCAGCAATTACATTCAAAATCCTGTTTCCAGTTTTGGCTGCATCAGTGAGCATCAGACCAACTTTATGCCTGGTTTTATAAAGTAATGAACTCTTTGCATTTCGTAAAGCATGATTGATATTTGATAAAAGATGGAAAGTACTAGAAAATTGACTGTCAGTTTGTCAACTAATACTTGTATATGCTATAACTTTGGCCAAAGAATACAAACAACAATAAAACCATGAATCATGATTCCTCGCGGCTGCACTCTTAAGATCCCGACATGTATGCATACCTTGTCTGAGCTCCAATCACAAGCTCAAGAATTTTTGCTGCCAAAAAGTTATAAATAGAAGATATTAATTTCTAACTAAATTAGTTTGATCAACAGTTTGCATGGCATTATGTCAATAAATTCAAAAATATTAAAGGGAAAAGGATCTGTCCAACGCACCTGTTAGAGTCCCAATTAACGGAACCGGCTCCAATAGCTTTTCAGTGCTTTCAAGTTTTTGCCTGAAGACCAAATATATATCAATTTGTTAAATTCCTCATCAACTGGAAAGGTATAAACGAAAGAACGGTGTAAATTAGGAAGTAACATTGCCGTGAACTTATTAATTACCTGGTATACTTGCTGAAGAATGGATCTCTCATGAGGTAAAGTGCCCACAACAGTTTCCGTCGTTTTACCTGGTTCAAACTCTTGGTATCAGCACAGCTCTAGTTTAAGTGTGTAACAATACTAATTATTAAGCAAGGATATTGTTCCCAAAATAGAATCATGCCAAAGGCTGATGAGTGATTTGGAAACATCTAATGACTCTAACCTCATCCCTTTCAGAGGCAGAAAGATGGAACCGTCGCTCTCTTTCTCCCTTTGCTGATTTTGTAACATGTGATATAAAGCCTATTCCGATGAAGTCCACAGCCAGAGAAAGAAACCAAGGAATCCATGACCTAATTCCATATCTTCTAATTAACAAAACATAAATAAGCGGCCTTGTAATAAAAAGGACCTCTCCAAGAACAAAGAAAGCACCATTAACACCCTTCTCTGACAAAATCATGGAAAGAGTAGGCCTTTTAATAATGGAAGCTGTAAAAGGAAAAATTGAAAAAATTAGCAGACTTCCCCCATCAATTCATCATAACTAGTAACCAATCGTGAAATTTTAAAGAAATAATCACTTGGAGGCTCCATAATTGCACGCTGTTGTTGAATTCTCTGAATCCATACAGGGTCAGATGTCATCCTAGCACTCTCTCCAAATCTGCTCAAAGCAGACATCGCCCTTCCTTCAAGATTCCACAGGTTTTGCCCATGATTATTTTGTAACCAACCAGGTCCACGATGGCCTCCAGGCCTAGGGAAACCCCCGATTCTATGTTGTGAACTCATATCATCAGAATCTTCTTCAACATTTGGTGTCTCTCCTCCATGCAGAAGCATTTTATATCCACTGTTCCGGAATAAAGCTAATCTAACTATCACCCTGTGAAGTACATCAAGTAAAAAATTATTAGGCAAAGGCATAATGCCAATATATCGGAAAGAAAAAGCCTAGGTGGAGATTTAATGTGTCATACATCACATAATGAATGTTTCTTACTTGATAGCTTCTGTAACAGCAATAAAATTCCATTTCTTATCACCATAGTATTGCTCTGCGACAACTTCAACCAAAGTTTCCAAGTCCTTTAGTGCAGATATGCACAATCCGTAAGGGAATGATGAAGGCTCAGCAGAGCCAGTATGCCTTTCGGCAGGGGCAGTGTCGATTATATGCTCGTTGATGGCAGTAATTATGCCCAAAATAGCAGTTACTGCATAAATTTACCAAATTGTTCAAAAGGGAAAATATGCCAACAATCTATGAAAAAGAAAATGCAATTTAAGAGAAAGTAAATATTTTGATCTTCTGTACACTAACATGTAGAAACCAGGGGAATAAGGAGAGGGGAGGGCGAGCTGCATTTAACTGGAACAAAAAGTAATTTAAACACCGCATTTAACATGTTAATCCATTTCTTTATCAACAGCAACCAATTAGATGATTAGTTTAAATCAAGCAGGGTTTGGGGATGGAGGATCTCTTATCAGTTTCTAAACTATCAAGAAATAGCCAATGTTACCAAAATTTCACAAAACCTGCTTCTGGCCCTATCTCTGAAGTGGAGAACCGTTCAGGAAGAAGCCACGTCAATCCCTGCACAACAATTTTCAATAACAGCATAAGATACCAGCTATAAAATTTCACAACACAGTCCGAAGTCATTCACAAGACTTTGCCTACATTTGCAAGCTCATTCAGAAAATATAAACCAAATAATCCAAATAGTCAAACTATAGATCATAGTCCATAGATAGACCCCAAAAAAAACCTTATCTAGGGAGTTGGGATATATATTATCCACAGCCGTAAAAAATTCTTACTCTACTGAAAGCAGCTAACTGGAAACTCCAAAATTGCAGATAATCATCACTCTTCCTAACATAATAACCTTTCATATTTGCTTTTTAACTGAAAGATCCAATATCTCAAAAAACACATGTAAAAGGGATTTTTTTCCTTCGTTTCATTTCATTTTACTTTGCAAATGGATGCTCCTACACTTTTCATTTCATTATGTGCAAAGGAAAAATGGAAAAGCCAATAGCTAGAATTTAGACCAACATAAGCGAAACCCAGAAATTCACCACTCTAAGCTAATCAAACAAGTAAACTTTCGAGAAAAACAGATTAAAGCACTTATATTTGGAAGTACAAGCAGAAACAATAAATTCAAACCAAAATTATAAGTCAATAACCAAGAACCATATAAAAACTATCAAAATTAACCTTCTGAAACAAGGGAAAGAAAAAAGTTGGACTTTATGTAATTATAGTAGGTAAAAAATGATAAAGGCTTACATTGGCAAGAGACTCCAAAGAGTGTACGTAGTCTTTGTTCCTCCTAACCCATCTCTTATAAGCTTCCATTGATTCACAAACTTTATCAAAAAAATTAAAAAAAAAATCAAAGATTTCAAAACCCTAGCTCGATAAGCCACACCCAAGCCCGTTCATGCTTAATCGTATCAAAATTTGGAGCTTTGGAAGAAACCCAGATTAGCAAACACCCAATCAATAAACCCCCTTTTTTTTTTCTGGCAATTCAACCGTAGAATTCGATTCTGCAGAGGAAAATAGAAGAATGTTCAGGTGAAGTTGGAGGTGGAAAGGGTAAGAGCTATGAGGTGTGCCTCTTGGTTACTACCTGAAATTGGGGTTCTGATCATCGAGCGACAAGATTATATGATGTTAGATCAACAGCTTCGGCGTCGAATTGATTTGGTAGATAACGAATTTTAGCGGCAGGGATATAGCGCTTTTGATGTAAAGAAAATCAGCGAATCAAAAAAAAAAAAAAAAGTGAAATTCGGAAAGGCAAAAACAGGAACATGGCAGGATTTCGGTTTCGTGATCCCCAAAAACTCGTTGACTCTTTGAAAAATCATGAATCTAGTTAATGTCCAATTATATACACACTAACGAAGTTATGCCAACAACATCCTATGAGTCATTAGTTGGATGCTAATGATTGGCAAGTGTTTTAAACTATTTTGTCAATATTTGTTAGAAAAAAATTATCAATATTTTTATTTAAAAGGTAGTATTAATGATTGATAATTTATATATTTATATTATATATGTAATTTTTTATAAAATTGGTGTTAAAACTTATATAAATTTTAGTATTGTAATTTTAATTACATAAATTTTAATATTTTTATATTATATTTTAATTATTTTTATAACGTATTTATATCATATAACTACATAGATTATAATATGACTAGGATTATAATCTCATGTCCTAAAAATCTTGGATCTAACTAAATATTGAGAATATACTTTATTTTTATTTGTTTATTCATTTGGCATTCCTTATGAGTTTTGTACTTTTCATTGTTTTCTTTTTGGAAATATAGTTTGTACTTTAATTGTTATTTGAAAGTAAAGGTAAAAGAAAAAAATATATAGAGAAAGGATATTTCAAAGGAAATATATCCTAAAGTTTTAAGGTGGATATGAATCTCGCAATACCCTAATTTTTAAGTTTCATGTGAATCTTAAATTCACATTGTAAATAATTTACCACTTTCCATTTTTTATTAAATAAAGGAGTAAATATTATTTTAGAGTTCGTTTTTAATAAATTAGAGGTAACTTTTTTTTCACTAATGAGATTAAATTTTTTTCGAATGTTTTATTTTTTTAATTATTTAAATTTATTTTACGATTATTAGAACGAAAAATAATCTCATATCAATTAATCAAAAATATAAACTATGACTTATAAAATAAAAGAATGAAGGCATTCTAATAATCTTTGCATCAACGATATATGTCTTTGTGGAGTAAAAATTTTCAGACGATATAATTTTTCTCATTGTTTTATAAATGACAAATATTCCAATTTTATTTTTTTTTAATTTTGGGCAAAGACCAAAACCTCAGCTATAAAAAGACAAGGCTCAAGAGGAAAAGGACGCTCTTATTCGACGTAAAGGAGACTTGGAAAAGCCCATGAAAAAGTCGTCCGGGCCCAAAAAATAAAGGAAGAATCAATATTGGAAACCGACGTCGTCATTACTAATCTGGCATCTTAGACCGCCTCCGCCCTGTAACCCATTGTATGCCAAGCACACCGATTGCACAATATCCAGAGAAAAAGAATATCTTTCATGACATTAAATATAGTGGAAGCAGCTTATGCATGTTAATTGTGAAAAAAGAACTGTAAAGATTTTTTTTCCCTAAAATAAATGATGCTATGCAAAATTATCCAGCAACAAATAGAATGCTAAATTCTCTTTCGGACCAGATGCCACATGGTAATTTTGTATGTGGCCGGAACTGAATAGCCAAGCGGCCGGAAAAAGTGTCATACGAAGACATTTAACAGCAACCAGACCTTTTGTTTTTTTTTTCTTTTTTCCCATTTTTCAGAGTCTCTCGAGTTCAGCTTCGGCCTCTGCTAACAGTTGCTTTAAGGTGGCTATTCTTCGCTCTAGCTCTTCTACTGTTCCTCTAGTGATGGATGGTTGATATGGGGTAAGGAAATGACGTGAAAAGTTTTTCAGAGCTTCAACCCCAGTAACCTATTATATAACACCGTATAAAGGCTTATTAAGAAACTGAAAATGCTTACCAACATATGCCAATGTAAAAAAATTCAGATTTAACAACCAGTTTCATCCTCAAGAATTATTCTAGAAATGCTTTCTTAGACGAACAAGAAGCAAGGCAAGAACAATAACGACAATCAAATCAGCGTATTTTTAGGGGAAAATAAAAAGATTAAGCTATATATATATATATATATATCCCGAGATACAGAAAAATTTTCTTACGAAATTCCATAATCAAATCAGGGAATATTTTGGGAAAATTAACTGTTCATTGTGGAGGCGTGGGTGCCAAGAAAGATAGCTAGATATTCTATCTAAAAGTTTTAAAAATCAATCAGAATAATAGGAATATCAACTCACGGTAATTTTATGTTATAACGGATATCTGCATAGCTAGAGTAAAAAGTTCATATAAAGTGTACTTGAGCTCTCACCTCTTCTGGCAGCAGTGGCAGCTTAGTGATGTGAAAGTCATCATATAACATGTAAAACTGATCGAGGTACTTCTGTTGCATCCGCATTCTAGCTTTTAATAACTTGGACTCGACATCTTAAATTAAAAAACGGGCCAATTGATGGTAAGCTTTTCATTCAAGCAACATTCCAGTGGAGGTATAAAGGAAAATGATAGACATAGTAACAAAGTAAGCATACCTTCATCATCAAAAATTACTTGGTTAATGATAATATTATGTGTATCTATCTCAAACTTGGTGAGCTCCTGCACCAGTCTCTCCGTTTCGTAGAGAGAGAGGAACTCCGGAATGCAAACACAGACAAAGGTTGTCAAGTCCTGCCAAAAGGAAAGTGCATTATACTACAAGCATGGGCACTGCAAGAAACCTTGATTGAGATGGAACAAATCGCATAAGACTTCAAGAAACTTCCAAGTGAAAAAGGAAAAAAAAAAAAAAAAAATTCTTTCAACAAACTTCACGAGTTCTAGTGCTTTAACATTTGTAAATTCCGCACCTAGCCACGGCTTTGTCCATTCCTTCTTTCCTTTTTCAGAAGAAGGGAAGATTATTACATTATATTAACTTGTCATGAATAAGAAAGCCTTTAATTTGTGGTATATCATGGACGGCCGCCAAGCTTACCCCACTAGAGTACTCTACTTTGCTGGTCAGAGAGCACGGCAACCCACTATATTTTTCATATAAGTTCTTTATATGCTAAAATAAGAGGTCCAAGCTTAGAGCAAGTACAGCTTCTGATGAATCCAAGCAAATTGTTTTCAATTTTCTGACTATCTATAGCCATATATTGAAAAATCAAAAACTGAAGAAAAAAAATGTATGGGAAAAAAGACAAGAGAATGGTATATCTTACTGGGTCTTTGAATTGCTTGTTAACTTGTTCAATCACCTCTTTCATGCCTTCAAGCCTCCCCAAAATTGCATCCTCCCCAAATTCATCTTCAACCCCAAAAAGACGGCTCATCTGCCATTATGAGTTTTAAACTTCATGAGCTACTACATAAAGAAAACCAACTAGGAAATAATAGCAATTGATAACTCTATGACCTGACAAGTGAGCTATGAAAAGAAAGAATGCAATGATGTAATAGACCCATGCCATACTTGAAATAAGATATTTAAGAAAGAATGGTGGTTATAATTTAAAATACCACTAAAGGTTAATGCAAAATTTTATCATCTACAGGACCATTGTTGACAGCAAATTCTAGAAGATTGGTTGAGCAATGTCAGGTGACAGGACATGCTAATACTTAAAGTCATACCTGACTCAATAAGCCACCAAATTTGCTTTTCAACGACGTCATTTTTGCAAGTCCCTTCTCTAAGGTAGCTGGAAACTGTAAAAGCCGAAGTGTATGTCCAGTTGGGGCAGTGTCAAATACAATGCAAGAATAATCCATTGTCTGCACTAATCTGCATGAAAGGATTACATTCGGACAAAAACTGATCAACAGATGTCTGAAAAACAAAAGTAGAAGGTAATAAAGAGCATGTAAGACAAAGTTCATAAAGAAATAACCATCATAATTAAAGTATTTGGAAAAAGAGGCAATATCTTTCAAACAAATCCTCGAATCATCAGCCATTGAAAGTGTGATGAAAGATCGTACAAAACAAGCTAAAGTCCTTAATTTGATCATATTCTATCTAACCCTGGGCCATACTTGAATAATTGGATTAAAAGTTTCAAAGCTAACCATGGAGAATGCCCACAATTGGTACAGCAGAACTGTAATCTTTCTTAAACAAGAAAAAAAAAAAATCCATGCCTTCTCTCTAGGCTTTTGGTTGACGATCATAAAGATTAAGAACAGACTGATAAAGAAATTTGAAAGCTTTCAATAAAACGACCACAGCGATTCTGAATCTATTAACCAGGTGATTTATCACAATCAAATTAACCATAGCGATTCTCTACTCATTATCCGGGGTGATTTATCACAACCAAATAATCAAACGGAATAGAAAAGTATTCTTACTTAAGCATCTCTGCAAAGCTCATTGCTTCATCAATTCCTGGAATTGCATTTGCCAAGTCAGAAAATAAACTATCCATTCCTTCAGGCCCACTCATATCTTCGTTTTCCACGGTAGGATCCACTTCCTATTATGCATCATGTGTAGAAAGAAATTGAAGAAAAATATTGACGAATGAAGAATCAACACATATCATAATGTAAAAGTGCTAACAAAGAAATAATCCCTAATGCAGAAGCCCAAGCATTAACCAGGGTGATTCCATTACTAGACTACAATTAAAATAATATAGACATAAACGTTCTTCGTTGCAGATGAAAGAAGTTGAAAATGAAGAATTGATGGACTGGGTATTTGCAACTTCAAGAAAGGGCATAAAAATATCCACAAATCAACAATCGAAATACGAAACATAAATGAGCATTGACTAATTTCTCCTAAAAATTTAGAACAAAAAACCCCATGCAAGTCTCCAAAAAAATAACCACAAGTCAAGTCCATCGATACCCAGAAACCAAAATCAAATGAAAAAAAAGGTATACCATAGCATATAAATTGTTGAAGCCATTGACCAAAGTGGGAGTCTTTGTGAATCTCTGTTGAAAAGCATCGCTGAGATTATGAGCAGGATCCGTGGATATAAGCAAGACAGACGATCGAACCCGAGCCAAGAGGATCGAAAGAATCGAGCTACAAGTGGTCTTACCCACACCTCCTTTGCCACCGACAAAAACCCACTTCAGGGTATCTTGGTCCAGTATGTTTTGAACCGTTGCCTCTGGTATATCTTGATCGTCTGCCATTTTTTTTTTTTTTAACAATGGTTTTCCTTTTCCTTCTTCTTCTTCTTCTTCTTTTGTTTCACCGAAGAAAAGAATCGGAAAGACTCAGAAAATCTTCGTAAGAAAAACCGGTGTTATTTGTTCGAACCGGTTGTAGGAGTTCTGTCCAAGCGGATTGTGAATGATTCTAAGGACAAGCGCGCGCCGCGCATTCCAGATCTTTAATTTTATTGTCACCTTAAAAATATAAAGTTTGTTATATTTATTCTCAATTGAAAATAATAACAAAATTAATCATCTCCTTTTTAGAACAATAACCTTATTATTCTAATTCTCCTATCTGCAGTCATTTTTATTGCTTCTCCTCTTTATTTTATTGCAAGGAGAAAAAAATAAAAAAACCCTCAAAATGGTTATTTTAAGAGCCATCCCTTTAAACTGTTCTAAAATTAATTTAATCTTATTTTTTTTATTAGTTATATATATAATTTATATTTATTTAATTTAATCATTATATTTTATCCACTATTGATTTAAATTATGCTAACCCAATTTTTTAATAAAATTAAAAATATTTAATTATTCATTTGATAAAAAATTAAATTGTTAAATATATAATAAAAATATAATAATGATTTGAAATTATATTCTATAGATATAATAAAGACATTACATTGATTTGAAATTTTGTGTATATAATGATTATATCTTACGGTCAATTTACTACAATTTTAATTATATATACATTGAAAAAATAAATAAAATTAATTAATTTTATACTAAAAAAAAGTAACCTATGATTTAAGTAAATAAATAATTCACGTCATTCGTACATCTTTTTATAATAATGTATTCTTAGTTTTTTTTTTTTTTTATCAATACATCAATTAGAATCTTTTAAACGTAAATTAAATAAGAAATGAGAAAATTATACATTAAAAAAAAAGGTTAATACCGGGAGCCGGTGCTTCCTATCTAAGAATTGCTTCCTGATTTGATACTCTGATTTTATAACATGTGCTGATATTTAAAAAAAAAAAAAATTAAACAAGTTATTTTATTATATCACGTGTGTGGTAACTTTTTAAAAAGTATAATACGTACGCATTCTTCTTTGAAAATTGTTTTTATATAATTTTATTAATTGAGTTATTATTTAATTAACTCATGATGTTAATTCATTAAGTAAAATTTTAATATAATTTAGATAAATATATAATAGAGTCTGCTAATGAATATTATTTGTATATTTTTTAAGATTATTATATTATAATATATTTATATAATTAATTAAAGATATGAATAAAGTATTCATTATTTTATTAATGCAAAATAATATATTAATTAAACATTCATTACCTAAATTCATATAAAAAAATTCGTATAGAAATGTAGTGAGGATGTAGGTTCGAAGTAGGCCCGTGGCAATTCGGCCCATTTCTAAGTTTGAGTTCGAGGGTTGAGATGCTGAAGAACCAAGTCCAACTCGAGCGTCGACGTCGGGATGCTCACTAATTGCTAAAGCCCTGAAACGGTTAAACCTCACCGCATTGCTGATCGGCATCAGCCGAGTAACCATCACTGACGATAATGGCGGGTCCAGAGGAAGCAAAACTCGAGCTCTTCCTTCAATGGCTTCAGGTTGAGCCCCCTAAAACCCTAAACTCAAATTTATTTCAAGCCTTAACTCTACGTTTTAATTTCTCTCGTTCAACGAACTACGATTTTTGTTCAGGTAAACGGAGCTCAATTCCGCGGCTCCCATATCAAGTATTGCAATTCCACCAAAGGCTTCGGTATTTATTCCTCCAATGATTCCCCCAAAGATGGTCAGCAACCAAAAAAAGCCCTTTTACAAAAAAGTTAAAAGAAAAAAGAGAATTATATTTAGTTGTTTATAATGTTTTCATTAATTTTATTGGAAAAAAAAAAAAAAACCGGGCAGGGGTTCTTCTTGCTGTTCCATTGAGTTTAGCGATAACTCCGATGAGAGTATTGCAAGATCCTTTAATTGGAGCAGAGTGTAGATCAATGTTTGAAGAAGGAGAAGTTGATGATAGGTTCTTAATGATTTTACTTCTTACTGTGGAACGTCTTCGAAAGAATTCTCCATGGAAACCGTACGAAATTAATTTATATGATTTTTTTGGTTTAGTGATTTTTTTTTTCTTTATTATTTATGTGGATTGAAAGATTCGGCCAGGTATCTTGATATGCTTCCGACTACTTTTGGGAATCCACTTTGGTTTACTGACGATGAGATTTTGGAATTGAGAGGAACAACCTTGTATAGAGCAACTGAATTGCGGGTAAATATTAGTATTTAGTTTTCTGTTTCTCTTGAAGATCAAATGGATGAAATTTGCCTATGATGATCAAAGTCAGTATAATTGTTTTACAGAAAAAGGATTTGATGTCTGTGTACGAAGATAAAGTGAAGGATTTGGTGAAGAAACTTCTGGTTCTTGATGGAGATTCAGAAAGGTCTGTATTAATTATTTTAAACATTGTAGCAATAAAATGTGGTGAGTAAATTGTTGAATCCCAAATATGAACTGCTGCTAGTGCTTCTTTTGCAGTGAGGTGTGCTTTGAAGATTTCCTTTGGTAGGAATCTCCTCAATGAACTCTTTCTTACTCTCAATCTCAAATTGGGGTGGGGTGGGGTGGGGACAATGAAAGAGCTTGACTAAGATTACATTCCTGGCACTTCAATCTTTGGTGGCTAATATTGCATAATTTCCATAATGCTAGGGCGAATTCTATATTTTGGTCTCGTGCCATGAATCTTCCTCTTCCACATTCATACGTATTTCCCCAAATTCAAGAAAATGTGGACATCACCCGTCCAGTTGACAAAAATTCAGATTTGTCTACCAGTCATAGTTATAGTGGAGAGCCAATTAACGAAATTAATGGAAAAAGTGAGGTTATGCTTCTTAGTTCTTACTTACCAGTTATTTGTCACGTAGGCCTTTCCTCTGATTTGTTTTTACTGAAAATTTACTGCATCAGTATTGAACTTAGGTTAGAGATTTTTATTTTTATTTTATATTATTTTTATATCAGGATTTGAGGCTTCTGGCAATGATAGTGAAGTCAATGGAGTAACTTCCACAGCAAATCAAGGAGAAACTGTCTGGGTGGAGGGTCTTCTCCCTGGCATTGATTTTTGCAACCATGGTATGCTAGTTTTTATTAGTCAGTGACTCTCTAGTCTATAATTGCTTCTATCCGTTACTGCGGTCATGGTTTTTTAATCTTGATTCTCATTGAAATTTTTGCTTGTTAATTTCACATGTAGACTTGAAGGCAGTGGCAACATGGGAAGTTGATGGAACAGGGTCAATAACTGAAGTTCCTTTATCAATGTACCTTATTTCTGGTAGTCTCCACTTAGCCGTCCATGTTTTCTTTTTATAACATATTCTGATGAAATCTGTTAACTTGTAGTCTTGTTTTTCATTTTTTGCGTAAATATTGGGAAGTCTAACCAGTAGTGGCATTATTTTTTTCACTCAAAATGGAAAGCTTTGAAGACTCCATTGCCAGTTGACAAAGAAATTTCCATCAGTTATGGTAACAAAGGCAATGAGGTACTTCGCCTTGTCCTGGACAGATTATTTTCTTCCTAAGAACGAGTTTTCTCTTCTGTACATTTAAAAAGTTTATACATTAATACCGATAGCCTCCCATGTTCTTTTCGTATCGCTTGTTAACGTCAAGATGCTTGCTCTGTTTGCGAGCATATTCCATATTTATGGCAAGCTAAAAATGACTGGTAGGCTGTTAACTTTTCTGTACATCTAGAAGTATCTTACATCCAGAGATTATTCTTTTATTTATTATTTCTATGAATTGAATTAATGTACTCTATAAAATAGAAAAAAGAAGAAAAAGGAATTTGTTAAATGTGCTCCCCTATCCTTTGTAAATTGCTTTAATATTTCTATTATCGCAAAGTTACATGATTACGTTCTTTCCGGTTATATTGTTTCATCTTCCTTTTTTGATGATTGTCTGGGGTCTGAGTCTGACATGAAACATGCTTTCATCTCTGAATGTGACATGTAAAATATGTATAGCAGGATGCAGTCTCATCTTGTCTCTCTGCCATCTTTTACAACATTGTCTCCCTGAGTGACAATGAATTCTCTCATAATCAATATTTAGTAGCACTCTTATCTTGCCCTACATATTTGTTGATGCACGTGAAGCCAAAATCATTTGAATTTTGATGGTAAAGATTTATAGATGGAGTTAATAATTTGGATAAGAAAAAGCCTTCTTGTAGCCAAAATTCGTAACAGTAATAAGAGCTACTTTTTTTACAGTACCACGAATTCTATATGGCTTCTCATTATTATTCATTGTTAATAAAAGAAATAAACAAAAATTTCTGTTAATCCTTTTTTGCTCTTCTTTACCCCATAGTTTTATTGAATAGAAAGAGCTACTTTTTTTGCCACTATAATGTTGAAAATGAATGTTTAAATGTCCTTAAAAAGTAAGTAAATGATCCGAAATTTATTGATTATCTTACATTCAACGCAGGAACTTCTCTACCTGTATGGTTTTGTTGTTGATAATAATCCAGATGACTATCTCATGGTATGTTTACGCAAAATTTGCAATTTGTCTAATTCCTGTATTTTCTTCTAAGGGAATCATTATTATTTAGGCACAACTCAGTTGGAAGAGGTTCAACTGAATAAATTGGGGCTTTCAACTATATCCCACTTCTTTCATCAGGCTCTTCTGGCTTATTACTAACATTTGTCAACTATACAGCTTCATTATCCTGGGGAGGCAATGCAGAATATTTCCTTTTCTGACTTCAAAGGACAACTGCTTGTAGCACAGGTCATTGATCATGAATGGCAATATGTTAATATCCCGCTTAGTGCTATTTTAATATTTTAACAGAGATATATTCTTCATATTCTGTGGTATAACCATTACATTTGTTATTCTTATGGTCTTTTTCCCCCTTTCTCCTGAAAACAAATTTATATTACTGACAAATTTGGTTTTGTTTCACAGAAAGCCGCAATGCGGTGCCTCCTGCCCAAAACTTTGCTGGATTGTGGGTTTTTTCCAACAGGATCCTCTAAAAATAAAGCAAACAATACCTCTGAAGCTGATAGAATTTGCAATTTTAGTTGGAGTGGTCACCGCAGAACACCTTCTTACTTGAATAAGCTTGTTTTTCCTGAAGATTTTATGACTGCCTTGAGGACCATAGCCATGCAAGAAGATGAGGTTTCTAAGGTTTCCTCAATGCTGGAAGAGGTGTGGTTTCTCTTTTGCGACGTCTTGTTGATCCTTGAATGAATTGCAGTTATTGGCTGAAAAAAAAATGGAAATTAATTGCGGTTACTGTCATATTACTCTATAATACTGGTTAACATTCCTTAAGAGGCAAGTTGGGTATCATCTTGAAAATTGAAAAATAATTTAAACTGTTGTTAGCCCCAACTGAAACTATTGCTCTTCTCAAAGCTTGTTGGGTCTGATGGAGAAAGACAAACATCCGAGACAGAAATAAGAACAGCAGTATGGGAGGCCTGTGGGGATTCTGGAGCTCTGCAATTACTTGTTGACCTTCTTCAGAAAAAGTAAGTAATATAGAAACATCTTAGAGTTTTAAACTTAATGCTTCCTTATTATTCTTGTGATTACCAAACAAAATGTCCTATGATTTACTCTAATTCTCTATATCAAGGATGATGGACCTCGAAGAGAGTTCTGGAACAGAGGATTGTGTTTCTGAATTACTTGAGAACGCCTGCATTATTGGAATCTCAGAACAGCAGACAAGGTATATGAGAAGTTATAAACTTCCCCTTTTAATTGAAAAGGCACTCTCACTGCTATGTGTAGTTTCATTGGTTCTGGCTATTCAAATCACTGCGATTGTTTACAGAATTCCCTTCCTTCCACCTATTATGTGGCATTTCAAACTTCCAGCCTCTGCTGTTACATTTGCAAAAAATATAAAATTGGAAATTAATGATCTTTCTGTTAATATTGGACTATCTTATTTGCTTTGTTTAGAAGCACGGAGGCAGACGACTTAGTGCAGCACGAGTTGATGAGTAGGAACAGGTGGTGTAGCATAGTGTATCGAAGAGGGCAGAAGGAACTGACTCGTTTATTCCTGAAGGAAGCAGAGCATGCCTTGCAATTATCGCTAAGCGAAGGAAATTAAGTATTTATATGACTTCCTCCATTTTAGAATAAGCGGTTTTGCTAAGTTAGTCACTGGTCATTACAACTTGTTATTATCCACATTCAAGATTTGGGATATGTTTTTAGAAACTCCCCATTCAAGATGTAGTGTGTGTTTTTACAAAATTCTAACTTAGTACGGTCTTTTTCCTGTCGTTCGCTTTGTTCTATATTGTTAATTCTGTTCTACTTTGGTTGTGATTGGTTCTTCAAGACCAGACCAGCTACATTCCTACGCATCAATCCAAGGGAATAGGCAGCTGCAGTGGCGGCAACAGCACCATTGAAGAGGAAAGTGCCCACTGACAGTGGGTTGTTTTTGCCAACAATCATGGCCCTGGCTATGCCAAGAAGAGCAAGAGCAAGAGCAAGTGCAAGTGCAAGTGCAAGCGCAAGTGCAAGCGCAGACATGAAGCATGTTCCCCAAAAAAAAAACAAAGCATTATCTGTGAAGGGCTTGAGGATTATGAAAGATAGGTGTGGTGCAGTGCTGAAAGCCGCAAAAAAGGCCTGGAAGGTTACAAACACCCTTCTTCCATGGCTTCTCTCCTCCTTGGGCAGGTGGTAGCATCCCTTTCTGGAGTGCCATTTTTTCATCTATTAAAATGACATTATACTTGGCGAAGAGGTTCATTACCTTGAATAACAATTAACAAATAACATTTTTCTGTATGAGGCGTGAAACGTCATGAATGATTACAAGTTTACCGTGTTAGCGTCGATAATGTCCAAGCCAAGGTTTAGGTGGTATAGCTGGAGGGGCTGTCGTTGCTGCTGACATGAAATCTTATTAATAACTGGCCTTGTGTAAAGAGGACTCTAAAACTGAAAATCATTCAACATGTCAATGCTGCAATACCATAGTAGCAGCCCGTCTAGCTCAGTCGGTAGAGCGCAAGGCTCTTAACCTTGTGGTCGTGGGTTCGAGCCCCACGGTGGGCGTTTTGTTATTTTACTGTTCAAAAACTATCACGCATGGTATCTTGTGGTCCTCTGCTTTTGCGGGGGCCTGAATGAGGTAGAAAAAGCTTTTGGAGATGCTGGGCCTTGCAACAACAGTTTGTTTCAATGAAAGTTTGACATAAGTAGAGTTCCTTTTTTTCCCCCTTTATTGTGAGAGAGTAGTACCGCTCAGTCATCTGATGTTAAGTCGTTGCAATTTGTCCATCGATTCCTTTCCAAGAACAGTTAAGCTTAAGCTTCTGCGAATCCATATGCCATGGGCTGCGCAAGACGCAGTCTCTGACACCATATAATTGGGGCTTGCAGAAGAGCAATCCAAGTAGAGCGGGAATTTATTAATGGATGACAGTACTATCAAAGTCTCTTTGATCTATCTCCACAGCCCACCACAAAAAGCTATGCCTCTTGTAAAAGTTATCTCTAGGGTAATGAAGGTTACATATAAACAAGCATTTAACTTTGCCATTTATCTTCTTTCAAGCTCTTTTCAAGCATCACCTCAACCTATAATTCATATAAAATCTATACATTATTTTTTTGGAAGAAAATCCGTTAGATGTTCATCAAGTATTTATATTTGATAAAGGAAATAAGCCGTGAACAAGTCTTTAAAAAAAAAAAAAAGGGAAAAAGAAAAAACTCAGTTCAAGCTGTTTATAATTTCCTCTTCAATTTGATTACAAATACGCTTTCAGCCCTGTTTATACTTCAACAATGAAATTGGTAGACACGATCAAAAGCCCACAGCTTATTCCCCAGAATATCAAAAACCACGACACCTCCCACGTATCCATCTTTACAAATCCTTCTCTCCTCCTCCACGGCCGCAGACGACGGCGAAAGCTGCCTCTTTGCCCTCTTATTCTTGATAAAGCATTCCCTCATCCTCTCCTCAACCTTATCAATTGATGTCTAGGAATTCTCCTCGGCCTCAGCTTGGTTCTCATCACCCACGTGCATTGGCTAGCTAACATCCTCATTGGCGGCGCCGGTGGCGGATGATAGAGAGTTCTCTGCTGCAACAGGTGGCAGAGGAGGCTGATGAGGAACTGGAAATTGAGTGTAGTTAGCGGTGAGGAAAGACGAGAGAGAATGATGGGCTTGATGGTGAGAGGAATAGATTTGGAAGAGGTAGGTTGGGTCTGACGTGGCAGTGAGCTGTTTTGCCATCTGGGTTGCTTGCTCTAGTGAAAATAATAGCTCTTTCAGTTGTGCTGCCGCTGCTCGCGGTGGCGGTGCCAGCATTCGTGGTGGCTTTGCCTCCTACCTGCCCATATTAGTGTCCCCCACCCCCTGTTTTTTTTTTTTTTCTTTTTTTTTAGAAACTGTGTCTCTAGCTTTTCTTTAGTCTTTGATTGGAATGGGAGACTGCTGTTCTATGGTTTGGAGATTTTGAGTATAGTCGTGAGATTTAATATTTGATGTATTGTTAATATATTATTTTATAAATAAATAATAAATTATATAATATTATGTAATAAAAATATAATCACTTATAATTAATTTTAAATGATGTAAAATATTTTATTTACCCATTATGATGTTTATTATATTGTTCACTGTGTATAAAGCTCAAATTAGATTTATCCATTATTGCCATTATATTGTTCACAACATATTAAATATAAACTCAAATTAAATTACGACTCATTTGAAAGAAAATAAAATAAGTAAAAAAAAAATTTTAATGTTAGAAATTTTGGTAGAAAAAGTTATGTGACGGTTTTTAATTGAAAAAAAAAGGTAAAAGTGATTTTATTTTAAAATCAAATTAATAATATAATTTTATAACTATATTATATATTTTTTATAATATAAATATTTTTGATAATTTTTTACTTAAATTAATATTATTGATTGTGCAATATTAATTCAATTATGATTTTAATATATAATATGGATGTAGACCACTTGTTTTCAGTGGACAAGACAAGCTCAGAACAGGACCAAAACATGTTCATTGCTGTGCGTGTATTTATTGATTATTTGTGAACTAATACTTTGTATTTTATTTATTTTGATATATTTATATATTGATATTGTTATTATTTTGTATTTAACAGACATGCATACATTTTCTTTATTTTCAGGCTTCCCCTACTCTTGCTTCTAACGCAAAGTATGCCTTTTCAATTAGAATCTATATATATATATATATATATATATGACAGATTTTACTTCACTTTTCGCACGACCAAAACATCTCGACATCCTTGTTATCTTTATAGGGATTGAAGCTGTAAAAACGTCACAGATTCGCAGGATTTTGCCTGGTTTAATCAAACTGTGTTACCCTGACCCTGTCGAATATTTTCTATCAGACAGCAATCCCTATCTACAAATACTCCTGAAAGAAACAGCAAAGAATTTTGAAGATTGTAAGAAATAAGAGTAGCATGAGAGACTTAATTTAAGTCTGAAGATTATGCTTTGTCATAAAAGCAGTTAAAAGTACCAAAAGAACTTTTGAACCCCACCACTTGTGTGTATGCATATCATTCAGAATCAAAAAGCCATCGAATGAATGTGCTTCAACATCGTATTCCATACTTGCTAAATGGAAACCCACCTGCATTCCTTATAACATTTCATCAAACATAATACAAATAAATAATGTAATATAAAAAAAATAACACTACTATAATATGAATAATATAAATATATAAAATATTATATATAATATCTTAAATAAAATTATAATATGTTAAGATATAAAAAATATAAATTATCTGATCTATTTTTAAATATAACGTGAAACTATGAGATAGATGATTTTCAATTAGAATAGAAGTGATAATACTATGTTTTCAAAGTCGATAATGTGCTTTGGATGGCATTTAGGCCCTTAGAACAAAGCCAATGATTTCAACGACCGAGGATGTGCACAGGCCATAAGCAGGGGCAATCTCGCATGGAGCGGCCATCTTGTTTAGCATTCTTGGAATGCGTGATAGCTACTGCTAAACCGGATAATTATTTCGTATTAAAGCCGTAAACAAAATTTATAAATATGTAAGGTGATAAATATTTTATTTATTTTTTAAAATATATTTTTTATTAAAATTATTAGATATTTGATTATTATATTAAATATCGATTAATTTAAATTTGAATCAGATAAAATTATAAGAGTAATAAAATTTTTCATAAAGTATAATTATATATCCAACAACTTAAATTTAAAATTTTTAATTAAACTAAAATAACTTCAATCAATTAATTCACATATTTAATAATTTTTAAATATATTTTATTAAATATGTATTCCTTACCAATCTCATTTATACTAATATATATATATATATATATATATATAAGATAATTGTTCTCGTTAAGCCACCGGTTTGGTAATATCCCCACAATTTTTTTTAAGGCAAGGGAATAACTGTTCACACCATCATAGCTGTCAAAATCTCGGCCGATGGTCAAGAATCCCGGATTTTAATGTGGGGCTTCAAGGATCATAATCCAACGGCTAAAACTAAAAAATTAGAAGGAAAGTATAATCCAGTCGTTTTAATGGGGATGTTTTTGTCTGTTTGTTTTGGAAAAGATTGGACCAAACAAGCCTTTATCACTCATAGAGATATAAAAACACGACCCCCTTTCAAAAAAAAGGGATTATTTTTCATTAAATAAAAGAGAAAAAGTTTGTGGATTTCGAGGCCAAGTCATCGGGGCACTTTCTTCCCTTTCGCTTCCTCCTTTTCTTTTCCTTGTATGTGGATACTCATTGAATTGACCAAAACCTAGTTGTTTGATTTTTGAGCTGTAAGAAAGAAAAAAAGAAATCTTTGCTTTTATATTTGACTGTATTTTGCTGCTGTTATTCTTATGGGCTGCACTTTGATACTTGCGTGAAATATTTGTTTTTGGGTATTTCTCGCTTCGATTTAGTTTGTGTTCTTTTCTATTATTGTTGTTGTCTTGTTTGATTTGTTGGTTTTTGAGGGGGTTTTCAGTCTGGATAATTTGGACTTCGGTGATTTGATTCATTTGTGAATTTGTACTCTTTTTTTAGATCGTGGTATTATGGTATGCTTGATTGATAGGAAAGTGGAGGAGAGGAAATGGGCAAGTGGAAATTAGATTCTGGATTCTATCGGAAGAATTTTAAAACTAAGATAAATTCTGGTTTTTAAAAGCTTCCTTATATTTTGTCTTGAAAGCAAATAGACATAAGACAATACAGTAAATTTGTTAGAAGAGTTTGACGCTTTGAAATGCTTTATATTTTATAGAGTTCAATGAACGACTTTAAACAAAAATTTAATTTGTTTTTTTGGATATTTTGGTTTGAGTTTATGCTGTTAGTTAGAGTTTTCATGCCTATGAGGAATTGCAAATTTGTTTGGCATGATCATGCCATTTGCTTAGAGCTTGGTTGTTTAAGCAACAACATACTCTCTGTTTGTATCTTATGATCATATGGTGGTGATGACGTATAAACATAGAGACATAAAATCACATGCCCATAGTTTTATGCTATAAATACAGCATATAGCCTTGACCTGAAAAAATAACTGATAGAGAATGTGTATATGAATGAGCTCACATATAGTTGATGGCTTTCAAGTTTTTGAAATGACGGGTACTTTGTCTTTGCTTGAAAGTAGAAGCTCTTCGTCATTTTTAGTACCTTGCTTAAACTGGCTGATAATGTTGGCATCGATACGTGCTTTCAGTCACATTTGCCCCGTATGCTTGTGTGAAAATTGAAATTATCGTGACTTTTCAGGTGTCTTGTAGATAAAAGATGTGTACGCTGGATGCAACTAGAGCAGAACTTGCTCTTATAGTTTTGTACTTGAATAAGGCTGAAGCAAGGGACAAGATATGCAGGGCTATACAATATGGTTCAAAATTCTTAAGTAATGGGCAACCTGGCACAGCCCAAAATGTTGACAAATCAACCAGCTTGGCTCGGAAAGTTTTCCGCCTTTTTAAGGTTGTCTCACCATGTATAATACTAAAAATGACAAGTTGGTTTATGACTTTAGTAGCTAATGCTTGGAAAAAGATTTCCTTTTCTTTTTGGTTTCTAAAAAGAACAAGCGTCAAATTCTTTGTACTACAAAAAGCATCTTGTATCAAACTTAAATTCTTACACTTTTTTTTTTTATTTATTTTTGTAGCTTGATTCTTGTTTCTAATTGTGAATTTGCAGTTTGTCAATGATTTGCATTCTCTCATTAGCCCAGTCCCTCAAGGAACTCCCCTTCCGCTTCTTCTGTTGGGGAAGGTATGATAAACTTCCAATTTTCTGTGAAATTTCCTACCCTCTCAACTTAATTAATACCCTTTTTTGGGTTAATTTAATGCTTGTTTTAGTCAAAAAATGCGCTGTTGTCAACTTTCTTGTTTCTCGATCAAATTGTCTGGCTGGGTAGAACAGGCATCTATAAGGTATGCTATACCCTTCATTTAGCCTTCCTATTTTATTCGTTTGTCTTGGGTTTACAAATGTTAACTCAAAGGAAGCTGTTTACAGAACAAAGAAAGAGCTGAGCTGATTGGACGAATATCCCTTTTCTGTTGGATGGGTTCCTCAATCTGTTCCACCTTGGTTGAGGTTTGTTGCTCCTTCATTAATTTGAGAACGGGTCTCTACATACAACTTTTTTTTTTTTTAAACTTAAGATGTTTCATTAGCTATATCCCTTTTTTATGACATATACCATCAATTCTATCAGCTTGGGGAGCTTGGAAGGCTATCGGCATCAATGAAAAAGTTGGAAAAGAATCTTAAGAACAATGATAAGTTCAAGGTAATATTCAATGTGTTTTTAAGTGTCCTTAGTATCCGTCTTCTCCCTTCTGGGATTCTCATTCCTTTTATTTCCCGACTGTATTGTGCTTTCTATAAATACAGAATGAGGAATACCGTGCCAAGCTCCAAAAATCAAATGAGAGGACTCTAGCTCTTGTTAAAGCAGGAATGGACATAGTGGTAGCAGTTGGCCTTCTTCAATTGGCACCTAAGAAAGTGACTCCTCGTGTGACAGGAGCCTTTGGATTCACTTCATCTCTCATCTCTTGTTATCAGGTATTTGATTCTATGCTTTTAGTCTTAGATTACACGGCTCTCATTCTTCTTCTTATTATTTTTTTTTTACTGGACAGTTGGATGCTAGCAGTGAATGTATATGAGAAATCACTAGTGTTGTATAGGACAAGTTAAAGGTTAACGAAAAGGCAAAGAAATCAACAGGTTATACAAGCTAGCATGTAAATTTATTAAGAAAAGAACTTGCTAAAATTGTTTATCGTGGAATGAATTTTAACATTGAGAGTTAGCTCAAGTAATTAATTAGGACTCTCAAATTCAAATATTATCAAGAAAAATAGCACCGTTTTTAAATTTATAAAAATTATAAAATTACTAGGGAACCTTCACTGCTGTTTTTCAGTGCCAGCTGAGATATTCTGTGACAAATATGAAAATTTTTGGCTGGATTTATTGACTTCAGACAGGCTAACAAGATTCTGCTCTTTGTTGCAGTTACTTCCATCACCACCCAAATCCAAGACAAACTGAAGTGGGGAAGCCTGTATTGCTCAACAAGCATGCGTATCATTGAAGTAATTAAACTCGTGTGGGTTTAAGATCATATTGGTATAAGCTTTGAAGAGTTTGTTTTAGACCCAAACTTATAGTTGTGTCATAGTTAATGAATGGTAATTGATGATTCAAAAGTTAAATGAACTGAAAAGTAATTGAGGGCAGGACTATTTTTTTCCTTTTGCGCTCTCAACAAAATAATACTACAATATAGTGCTGTTATTTCTTCACATTGATGAATTAAGGTAGGTTATATTATAGCCGAACTCCGGGTGAGAAATTTGATCACTTGGGCAAACATAAGCCCATCTTGGTAACACCCTACAGGGAAGATATGTTTAATTCCGATATAACAAAGTGAAAGGTACGTCTTGCTGAGAAGAACCCAACAATTATAGGGCTATATATGTAAGGTCTTGACCATCTCCTTTGTACGCATAGCCTCGCAAGAAGTTTTCTAAGTTTTGCTATATAACTGGCAGGCCATGGCACAGTATGACCATGCTTGCTATATGCATGGCCAAGGCAATGGCATAATTCGGTGTTTTGAGTATTTAGATTGGTTAATGTAATTATTATGTAATCAACTTGATAAGATTATAGTAATCATATTTCTGCTGTCGAGGTTATATACGTAGACACAGAAGCCTAAAGCAACCATAAGATAAAGCTTATGAAGTATTGATAAGCTTACACATTATGCCAGAATAACTAATCCAGAAAAAGGTTCCACAACGCCCCAAAGAAGCCTAATTGACCGACAGACTCCGTATTCAGAAATTTAGGATCCGTGTGACTGGTTAGTTCTTTGGGGGAAGAAATACAGCATAAGTTTATTCTATGTCGACTTCTTCCTCCTCCTCATCCTCGTCTGATTCTTCATCGTCTTCATCTACATCACATCCGAATCTGTATTCCATGACTTCACCTACATTTCCCTGCAGTAAATTCCCAATGTGCTCCAGGTCTCTCGCACGCATCTGCAAACTAGATACAGAGCCGGTCTGCTCAGGTAAAGTTGGCAGTGAATAACTCCGTGCCTCAAGCACAAATTTTTCAGAGGGTTCAAGTATCTGAATGCCAAAAGGAGGAGATAACGGGCGTCCCAAGACTTGAACATGAGATACACTGCAATGATGATACTGACAAATTGCATTATAAAAGGGCATGGCAAAATGGCCAGAAAACCCCAAAGATACCTGGATACGAATATTACAATTGAAATTTATAATAGCTAGAGTACTCGGCAAAACTATACTCATAAGCCATAACCCTACTGCAATACACCAGTATCAAAGTAGGTAGAGAAGGGGTGCATTTGACAGTACCATATATAGAATAAGTCATCAATATCCTGTCTCTGGACCCTACTCGACAGCTCAATCTGTAATATTCCACCAATGCAAAGAATAGGTTCTGGAAGCTTGAAACTCTGCAAACTGTTTTCCTGTTTATGTAAATATCTTAATGTTGTCAGTGCTCCTGTATAAGTTCTTAAAAAACTATAAGAAAAAAAATGGAATTAACTTCACAGAAAATGCGTTCTGGAACATTGAAACAGAAATGATACTGTTAAGAGCCATTTTAGTATTCTATGTATTGGTATCACATATAATTACTTTTATTCAGTAAACAAATGAAAACAGAAATGATACTGCCAAGAACCATTTTAGGATTCTATGTATTGGTATCACATATAATTACTTTTATTTAGTATAGGCAATGAATGCTCGCAGAATGACCAAATATGATATTCTTGTAGTAACAAACAGAGAAAGATCAACCTAATAGATATAAGCAAAATGAACACAGCTACTTGAGCCAACCTGAGCCATCGAAAACTCTCGTGAGGTGTAAGTCCATGCAAACTTGTCATTAGAGGAATCCCGGCATGTCTTGTCCACATGATTGTCCAGAGAGGACTTGATATGACCCATGCGAAATCTCACAGAGTTTGCTGAATATATAGGGTAACCATGCTGGAAGTAAGCTGGATCAAATACAAATCTTATAAGAAAATTTTACTTAAGATAAAACCTCATTGATGAAATATGGAAAACCAAGTTGCCAGAATTGAAACAATTACCTCGGAAAGGTTTTATCTTGATTTCGGTAATAACACACAGATCAGCAACCAATATATATGTCAATGTTTCAGGCACTGCAGGGTTACTTTGTCCTTTACTCGACCAGTATGAAGCTCTCCCTGCCACCCTATCTCCTGGTTCCAAAGTATTATCTATGCTTTCCTCGGGATAATTATCAGTGCTAGAGGCAAATATTGCTTCTGAGATGCAATCCCTGACAGAAAATGACAAACAATGTCGAGCCAAAAAGGCAAAAACTCTATGCTCCCTCTCCAAAGCTTCCCATTCCGTAAAATTACTAGATCCAGCTCCAGTTTGCCCCTTTGCTGTGCGACCTAGCTCACTGACATGATCAACTCTATATAATTGAGGAACCTTTCGCAGGCACAGATGCTTACATAGACCATTTGTAATCACTGCAAACCATTCAAAATTAATAAGTCAGCAAAGACCGCAAACTGTCATCCACAATAACGAAAGAACACTGAAACAAGTTTGATATCATCTGGAACGCATAAATTACGACACTACTAAGAAGAACAACTTACATATGCTGAAACAAGTTCTTCGAATGGTCCTCAAGTTTGGGCTTTAGTTTTTCAGAACTTGAATATAAAATACAAGATAATTGTGTACCAATCCACACCAGAAGAAAAACAAGACCCGATAGGATTGTTTCATTGGTGTCAACTATTCCATGAGTCAATAAAAAAAAACCTTGACATATTTCTGTTTCTTAAATGTCTACCATTTTCCTAGCCTTTGAGGTGAACCTATTTCCTTTTGTTCCTCTCTCTTCTAACCATGATTGGTTTCTTATACTTTTCAGCAGTTTTTTCATCTTGGAAAAAGGAATGGGCTTGAATACATTTTAGTTTGAACAATGACTAACCCAGTGGGAAAGAAACACTACGCAACTTTCATTAATTCTATTGGCCCAAAGTCCCCAAAAGTAAAAATGAAAAGTTAAAGATAGAATAACCTATCATTTTTGTTGACAACCATTTTACTTCAAAACACACAAATTTCTTTGATAGATAATATGGAACGAGAAACAAAACAGGGAAAACAAAGGACCAAATGACAAAACTAAACAGAAATCACGACAGCCACACTTCATCTCGAGAATATTATCCACTTATTAATTCCAGATGATGCTATGCTCCATTTAAACTATTCCAACATAACAAAGATACTCAAATTCAGTCTTGATCGTATCAGCTTTATATATCAATTTAACAAAGTACAATGAAATTTTAACATCAACAAAGGAAGAATATACAAAAATATACAAGCTCACCAAAATGCCGCCAGGAGCGTGAGACAGCACTGAAACGAACAAGATCAGATGGTTCCTCAATAGACGTAAGCAACTTTATTAACAAGTCATGAGGAAGGAAATTCAAGAAGTCCACACCATTTTTCATTTTTTTTTTCCGTTTAAAGTTACTACCAAGGCGTTAAGCAGTTATGCAACCCAGAATTCCACACCCTGCTTTAGCACTTCAAAAAAAATATAAATAAATAAAACAATGCTAGATTTCTTGTAAGAAGTAACAAAATTTTCAGGTTCGCCCATTTGTACAACTTGTTTTTCAATTAATAGAATTTTTCTGCAAAAAATGTAACGTAATATAGTAAAGACAAACCTTTAAGTGACTAAAACAGACCAAATATTTGAAGGAAAAAAAAAACCAACAATGCAAACATATTGGTTAGACTTAGAAATAGAACGTGCAAGTGAAAATTTCAGGTTACAGTACTAGAAAAATATGTTTCGCAGTTGTATCCAAAGCACATTGTATCTTCTTTTTTCTTTCAAAAAAAAAAAAAGTGAACAATGAAAAACAGAGCTTAAATTAATAATGCCAAAAATGTATCAAGCAACCAAAACAAAACCACTTCTTTTACGTTTCAATTTGGGAGGAGAAAGCCCCAATCTTCAAAAATCCATGCAAGATACAATCATTCCAAAAAGAAAAAAAAAAAAGCTCAAAAATTGCAGAGAGAACTTGAGCCATTGAGCTCACTGAATTATATACAAGACAAATTCAACTATGATACTGTTATCAAACTTACATCTGACAAAGCTAAGGAAGTAACTCCCGTTAAAGAAACAGAATTTTGCAAGGGTTCGATCACATTTTGTCTTATGACCTCATACTTACGATTAGTAATTTACATTTCTTTGATACGTAAAACCTAATCGAAACAGATTCTAATCAGAATTATAAACAGTACCAAAGAATCCAATCAATTTGAGTTCAATTACAACTTCGAGAAATAAATTTAAACAAAATGGAAACTGAAAACTTCAATATCACACAATTGTAAATAAGAATACACTATAACTCAACCAATTGTCCATGAATTTCAAAAAATTAGAAAGTTGAGAAAAAAAAAAACTATATTAGGGTAAAAGGGAAACGGAAACAGTATTTGAAGGGAAGAAAACTTGTCTTAAGGGGGAAACAAAAGGCGAAAAAGCAAAGAACAAAGAAAGGATTCTCACCTTTTTGTTGAGAGAGAAAAATAAAAAATAAAATCAAAATATGAAATCAGAATCTCCCAAACAGATGAAAACCCCAGAGATGGAAAGCGTGAGAGAAAGGGTTGTCGAAGTTGGAAATAATTGGAACAGAGGGAGATGGTATATAAAGGGAAGGCATAGGACACAGCAAGCTTGCCGAAGCTTTTCCTCTTTTTTTTTTTCCTTTTAAAATAATTATTATATTTTGTTCACTTTATTTTTCGATAATGATGAGCATTAATTATATCTTCTTTCCCTTTTATTTTTATTTATTTATTTATTTAAAATTTACGTAAAATTGATTAAATAATAAAAATTAACTAAGCATATTTGAGTCTATTTTCTTTTTTTTTTTAATATTTGAAAATCTAATTTAATTAATTCAATTTATCATATTAATTAAGTGAAGTTTTATTAAAATGATAAATATAGAGATCTAATAGAAAAAGTATATATATTAAGAACATTTACCTTTGAAAGCAAACAAGATTCTTGGCTCTTGTTTTTCTTGAAACTTAATAAACTAATGTAGTTTTTGTTTTATAAAACAAAACAAAAAATAAAATAAATGAAAATGTTTAATTTTTTTTAGACGTATTAAAACGCAAATGGTTCAATTACTAGCCAATTACATTTTAGGATGGTTATAATTCAAAATAAATAAAATAAAAAGGCTATACATTTGAAATTAAATTTAAATTTAAAAAATAATTACGTAAATTAATTAAATTAAATTATAAATAATTAATAATTTTAATCCTAAAAAAATTATAATATAAATATATATAAATTTAAATAATTATATAAAAATAATATGATATAATATATGAATGATTGAATCCGGATTCATCTTAATTTTATTTTGTAAAGTAATAAATTTTTTTTTTTTAAACTTGAAGGGGTGGCGAATGGCAGTTTACTACTTCCTTTCACGTGATTCACGCCTCATCTACTAACTTTATCTTAGAAAGAAATCTGTACCTCTGTCTCTCTCTCTCTCTCTCTCTCATTTGAATTCTTAATTTTTATATGGTTTGACTGAAATTTAAATAAGAAATATAGTTAGCTTCAAAATTTTATATACAGCTACTGAAAAACAACTTGAAATTGCAACTCCATTTGTTTGGCAATGGAACCAAAAGAAAAAATGTGGGGAAAAAAAGAAAAGGAAGGAAAAAGAAATGAAGGAGAGAAGGATTTGATTTGATCTTCGTTTGCTGTATCATATAAATAATGCATGCGGCGGCCGTCGTTGATGGTGGCGGTGGCGGACGCCTGGCTTTCAAGCACCATATGAGGCTGATGACAGTTTGCATTTTTCTGGAAGGAAGCAAGCACAATTTGTTTACTTTCTCTTACACTCTTAAATATTTTGATTGTTATTTAAATTTTATAGACAATGGTCCTTGAAGACCTGACTCGAAAACCGTAGTCTCCAATTATACCGTCGGAAAGGGATAGACTACCAACACACACACACACACACACACACAAAAGCAAGGGTAAGAAGAAAATGCTTCACTCACTATATATAAAATTGAAAGAGACTGAATACAATATGATTTACCATAATGTTGTTTTTTAATTTTATCGTCAGAGCTATTAGTAAGAGATATGCAAAATAGAGAAGAAAAAAAAAAAACTAAATAGATTTAATATTTTTTTTCCTCATTCCCTAACTCATTAAAATATGGGATATTTATCAAGTCAACAGATGCGAATCTTTTATGCTCAACCTTTTTCCATTTTCTTATCCTCCTTATATTTAGAAAAAAAATGTTTCAGTACCTTACATAGACATGTTTACAAAGTGGTTTATTAGTGTTTTTTTTATAAATTTTCTTTGAATTGAATTTTAATAATAGATTATTAAAATTCATTTTGATTTGATATGTTATTATTTACATAATAAAAATTTTATTAAAATTTAATTATAATATATAAAAGATGATACCATTTTTTTTATTTTTATATATTTTAATTAATAAAAAAATTTTAAATTTAATTTAATTGAGTCAAATTTAAAAAAATAAAATGTTTTTGCTAGGCTCAATTTTATTTAACCTAATACGCAAATATCTCTATTTGTATTCACACAACCAAACACTAAATTAGATTTATAATGACTAAAATTATAGATGAGATTGTCGGGGATGAAATTTCCTTCAAATGCAAAACTGATTTTTTATTAATCAGGATAAAAAATGGAAATCAATTTACATGCGAACAGCACACCGAGCTTGGCGAACACGGTCTAACGTCAAACAAATGAGAGAATCAATCAGGGAGATTAAACAAAAACAGTTGCCGTCTAGTCAAGTCAAACCAAATACCAGAGAGAAGAAAATAGAGATATGCGGAGAAAGATTAGCGCCTGTTACAAATTATGTAATACGTTGGATTGCGGATTATTTATAACTTTGTAGATTTCTGGATAAATACGAGGTTTAGTGAAATCATTAGTACCTTGAATCGGGGAAAGATTAAGATAAATTTTTTTTAAAAAAATAATTAAATTAAAAATTAAAAATTTAAATTGATACATCAAAAGTTATTTATCGTTTTATAGATAAAGATAAAATTTTTTTTTAAAAAAATTAATTAATTTTGACACATTAATTAAATAATTATATTTGACAAAAGTTTTGCATAATTTTTTTAAATTTAAATTTATAAATTATATTTTTAATATTTTTAGACCATTTACCGTACTCTATGTACTACTCACATAATCCAATTTTATTTATAAATTTTAATCAAATGTGAGATTTAGAGTAATCATTATCCAAATGAATTGTCAATTTTTTTGTTTTTGACAGGTGAATCTTCAATTGTTAAATAAGGTGACATGACAAAATTGCAACCACGCGAGATGACAGATGGAATTTTTTTTTTTAAGTGAGCTGGTGGTCCATGCCAAGTAATAAATTTTTTTATTATAATACTTTATAAAGGGAAAAAGTGTTGAAGATTTTTGTATAATTTTCAATGTATAAATAAGTGGGCATTTATATACAAAATTCTTATAATTTAAGCTATTTACATTTATGAATAAAATTACTTTATAAGAATATATTAAAGATATAAAATATTTTGAAAATATTATGCAATTAACAAATTGACTGACTCAAGGGCAAACATCTCTTTCTTCGTATAGTCTGGCAGTCGGCAGTCGAAGACAAGGAAAGCGGTCATTGTCCAAGTCCACCGACATGCTCCATTTTAATGGGCTAAGACTGTTTAATGGGGTCCAGTCAATTTCGAATTAATTTCTTTGTTGATGTACATTATTTTTGAATCTAGTTGAAAATTATGATGTTCACAAATAACACTAGCAATCCTTGTTAATTGTTGCACCGGTAACAATTAACAATCCATGAAAAGGGCAAAATTTTCTGCCTTTTTTCATCCTTTGAACAAATTCTGATGTATTCTTCGTGTGTTTTTCTTTTACATCTTTCTCTTTTGTCCGAACCTTTTGTTTGCCTTCCATTTCTGCCGATAGAAAAAATAGTCATTTACCGTCTCATACTAAGTAATCTAATCATATATATATATATATATAGGGCCAAAAGAATGGAAAAAAAAAGAAGGGAAAAAATTGCTATTACTAAAAGAATTGACTATACGAATAAGATCCAATGTTTTCCCTCAAATGTGGATTTAACTATTTATAAACTTGTCTTGTGTTTTTCTTATTTTTATCTAATAATCATATTCAATTTGTTGTATATTTAATTTTTAAAAATATTAATAATTTATATTATATAAATTTTGATATATTTATATATTAATATAATGTTAGTATTGTTTTATTATGTAGCATCGTATCATATTTTGAATTGTTTATAATTATTGATTTCATATTGTTTTATCGCACAACTTGCTTTTTTTTTTTTTGGAGTCTAAAATTCAAAATTGCTCAAACCTGCATATAATTATTACTAGTTTTTGCATGCACGATGATGTGGAGACTTCCATTTTTTATGTAATATAAATAAAAATTATACATTAATTATATATTCATTATAATTTTTTTAAATTTGTAAAATTTTCATAAATTATTTAAAAAAATTATAATGATAATGAAAGAATGTAGGACACATTGTGCATAGGAAAAGTTATATATGCTAATAAGAATGCATATGTAATAAAATACTCGTAATAGGTAAAAGGAATTATTAGTTAGAATTTATGAAAAACAAAAAAATTTTGGTAAAATAATTTTTTTAAGAAAAAAAAAACTTAAATGAAATTAGATTTATCAATTAAGCGAATTTAATTGGTTTTAATCATGTTAATTTCGAGTAAAATTATTTTACGTTAGTAAATTTTTAAATATCTTTAAGTTCGAACCATTTTCGATTTAAAATCAATTGAAATTATCATCGATTTCAAGTCATTTCCTTTCAAAGATTTTATCCAAAATTTATATTTTGGATTTTCTTCTATAAAAGTCAATTCGCATGCCATATTTTCAGATTTAGAAAAGAAAGGAGGGTGCAATGTGGACACCCTATCCTTTCTAAGGTTTTGCCCAAAAATTATATTTTGGATTATCTTCCATAAAAGCCAGTCCGCATGCCATCTTTCATACTTAGAAACCATACTTCTGCCATATTTCCACACTTAGAAACCATACTGTTAGCCCCGTAGTTAATAAGAATGTGGGTGGCGATTCTTTGCCTTATACCTTTGCTTGTTGCTTGGATTAGCCGCTGGTTGTATAATTGGGAGAACCCCAAGTGCGATGGCAAAGGGTTACTGCCGCTTGGCTCAATGGGCTTGGCCATTATTGGGGAGACGATCGAGTATTTTTCTCCCCATTCTTCGTACGGAATCTCACCATTCATCAAGAAAAGAATGCAACGGTAAGATTACATTTTGGTTCTAATCACAGTTTAACTATATAATCCTTAAAAGTTCTAGCAATTTGACTGATAAAACTAATGCATTGTTTTTGTTTTTCTTTTAAAAGATATGGGACAGTGTTTCGAACTAGCTTAGTTGGTCGAAAGATTATTGTATCAACCGATCCTGAAATCAACCATGAAATCTTTCAGCAAGAAAATAAGTCATTCTTAATCTGGTATACGGCGAGTTTCGTGGAAAATTTTGGTCAACAAAGCATGATTAAATGCCATGGGATGATTCACAAGTACCTCAAGAACTTAATTCTTCAGCTTGTTAGCCCTGAAAACCTGAAGGGAAAACTACTTCCTGAAATGGACAAAGTGACCCGTAAGTATCTCAATTCCTGGGCTAGCCTTGGCACCATCGATGTCAAAGAAGGATCTTCCAAGGTATATCTCATTTTATTTTTTTTTCATTTGGTAAGAATTGTATTTGTTAATTCCTATGTTTAATCTTGTCTTGACTATATTGACAGATGATATTCGAATTCCGAAGAAACTCATTGGCTATGGTGAAAACATGGCTCCAAACATGAAACTGAGAGATAGTTACAAAGCCTTCATGGATGGTCTTATCTCATTTCCTTTAAACATCCCAGGAACCGCTTATATGCATGTTTGCAGGTATTAGAAACAGACCATAGTATTCTTTCTTAAATTCAAACATAAGTTTTTAAATCTTAGTGGTTGACTTGAATCTGATCCAGGGACGTAAAAATGCATATAAGGTGAAAAAAAAGAGGAAAACATCAAACATCTATCATTGCAACGATTTCTTAGATCATTTACTCCATGAAGTGGATAGTGACAACACATTTTTAACGGAGCAAATGGCTATGGACTTGGATTTTGCGCCTCTCTTTGCTTCTTATGAGACAACTTCTGCCGCCATTACATTAGCAGTCAAGTTCATTGCTGATCATCCTAAAGTCCTGGAATAATTAACGGTTTGTAAAATGTTTTATCTTTTCGTTTTTAAAACAACTTTCTTGGCAACGCAAACTCGCAATGCAGAAAATCGCCAAAAGCTAAATTTAATTGAGCTTTGATATCTTTATTTTTTCACAAAGAGCAGGAGGCTATTATTAGAAGCCGAGATAACGAGAATCCTGGTGGAACTTACATGGCAATAAGATAAATCAATGACTTTCACACGCATTGTGACTCACTGACTGCTATATATATTCTCAAAAGTCAAAACCTCTTTATAAATTATCTAATAGATAGTACAATTTTTTGCCTTTCAATGACATATATATATATATATATATATATATACTTATTTGTATCTCAGGTTATCAATGAAACAGTTAGGCTAGCAAATATTGTACCAGAACTCCAGAAGTGTTCAGAAAAGCAGTGAAAAATGCTGAGATGAAGGGTGACTTCCGAATCAATCGGATCCCCCAGATGAAAATCTAAATTAGTAATAGTGATAAGTTGACTTGTCAAACATTTGTTTCAACTAATTAGAAATTGGATAATCAATTAATTATGAGTATTACTTGTGAATCTATCACTCAATTAGTTCGGCCGGTTTATATAGAATCATCCTTTAATCAGTGACATTTGACAGATCAATGTCGGAATTCGAACATCTTTCCTTCCTCATTCTTACATTATGAACATTATAAAATAAACGTACATTGCTTGCGCAGGGTGCACGATACCTGCAGGGTGGATGATGTTGGATGTCTCAGCAGCTGTTCATTTAAGACCCAACAAATACGAGAACCCTTTCAATTTAATCCAAGGCGATAGGAGGTAATTAATTACGATCCTGCATGTTTATCAATTATCAAATAATGGGTTCGATTTATTTCGAATAAATTAATAAAAAAACCGAAAACCCAATAATGAAGGGACAAGAGTTGCATGCGGGATCCAAGAGTTTCGTGGCCTTCGGTGGAGTTCTAAGGCTCTGCGTTGGAGCTGACTTTGAGAAGCTTCAGACTGCCATTTTCATCCATTCCCTGCTCACCAAATGCCGGTATCAATTCATTTTTTTTAAAACATTTTCTAAGTCCATTGAATAATTCTATAGTATAATATAAAGATTTCTTTTCTTTTCTTTTCTTTTCTTTTTTCACTTTCTTACTCAGTTATTGAAGCTGACTGCACATTTAAGATCATTTGAAAATTTGAAAAATTAATGGATATATATATATATATATATATATATATATATATACACACATATTTTCATTACCAGGTGGAGAGTGATAAAAGGAGGGGACATTGCTCGAAAGCCTGCGGTTGTGTTTCCGAATGGACTCGACATCAACATCGCGGAGAAGTAGCCATTGCCATAGGCTTTGAGCTAATTAAAACTTAAGAAGCAAACTACGGGTTAGTGCAAAACAGATGATCAGAAGGATTATCCATGATCATGATTAAAAGCTGTATCAATAACCTAATACTTCATCAAAAACTAAATTGAATTAAAGTATTTATGCATGTGTTGTTGTTGGATTCCACACGAGTGCATATATTATAAACAAGTGATAAAATGATGAAGCAAAGTATTATTTTGATGAGTAATTATACTAAATACACTAACTACTAAAATTAAAATAATATAATCTTATATAAACAATTAATTAAAAGATTACTAAATAGAATTAAAATTTAACTAAATTTAACTAAATAACAAAAAAAAATAAAGTTTATTTAAATCAATGAAAAAAAAAAAACTTAGGATTACAATCTCCTTCAACACTTTATTTGAACTTGTTTTATCCTTTTAACTTGATTAATGATAAAGATATTCCGATGGTCTTATAAATATATCTTTTTTAATTAATTTACTATATTTTTATGCAAATTGAATTAAAAAAAAACTCATTAAGCTTAGACTCTAATTTCATTACATATGGCATGCTCATATATTCCCAACTAACATACAGATCAATTTATCCTAATAAATGAATATGAAACATATGTCATTTAGTCCAGGTCTAAACACAAGATTCTCTTTTCCAAGTTCATTAAGGATATAAAATCAATCTAACAGGTGACCATTCAATTAGAAGCATTAAGAATAAGATTGAACAAATAACTCAAATATTATTAAATCAAGAAAAAATAATATAATAATCCAAACTATATGTTAGTCCATTGTAACCATAAAAAATAAATTTAGTTCATATTGATTAAATAAAGTACAAAACATTGGAGTTTCAATATCATAAATATTACAATAAAGATAAAATTATTAAGTGAAAGATAAAAGTAAGAGTTGTCAGATCTCGATCTTCAATTTCTTCGATCCTTCTCCAATTATAAGATCCTAATGATTGCTCTCCTCTTTAGAAAACTAGAGAAAAATAAAAGTTATAGAGTACTTGATATCTCCTTAAGTCTAATCCTAAGAGTTAACCCTAGTGAGGAGAAACTTGATTTGCAAGTAACTTGAACATATATTTTTGGAAACTGCCAAATAGACTTCACCTTGCTTATTGGTTAAATTGTTACACTTTTGAAAATTCTTTTAGGAATTGACCTACCAAAAAAAGAAAATATTTAAATAATTATATAAATTAAATATAAAAAATAAATAATATTAATTTAAAAACTATTAAAAATAAATAAACTATAAATAAAAATTTTTAATACTTAACTAATTCAATACACATAATAAAATTAAATAACTCTATTTTATAGAGTTATCATGTGCGTGCGAGAGTAAGAAATTTGAAAAGGGTAAAATTATGCTTTATTTTGAAATAGAAAAGACACAATAGCATTGACTAGCAAGTAGGCAAGGCATATCATATAATTCATGTATTCGTATTATGTTTTAATTTTTTATATTATAATTATATTTAAGATATTATATACTTATATAAACTATAATACATTAATATTTCATTTGATATAAATTTTATTATATTTGTATGTTCATGTTATATTCTTATCGTATTCATATCATATAATCATATTATATCTAAAACATAAGAGAGGATAATCTTTTTTTTTTTTAATTTTGTAGAAAATTGGTCAAAAATTTTAACATGGAGTAATGGACCATGATAAGATGAGTTTGGCACATTTTTTTTTATTTTATTTCTGAAGTACAAAAGAATAAAGGTCATTTATTTTCAAAGATTGCCTAATGCCTGAATTGATCAAATGTGACTCTGTGACTGCCTCTAAATTATGCATATATCAACTATTGAATAATAGAGGCAGGTCACAATCACATCACATGCATGTTTTCATTTTAAAGAAAGGTTTTCCATTGTCGGTTTTTGACGCATTTTTAGCAAAATGAAGCGTGGGGGAAACAAGTCTAAAGCCATAGGTTTATCCATTTTCTGAAGTTCGGCTTAGATGTGGCCCGCATCAGCTGATCCACCCATTTGATTAGATTAAACCCCAATGTTCTGATCCACAATTTATATATATAAACGCAATCAGATCTCAACTTGCACGTAAGGCATTTCTCTTTTGCTTTTAAAAATTAAAAAAAAAAAAAAGCCTTTTAAGGTAGAAGATTTAATAATTGAAATCACCTGATACTGGGGCGAATTTAGAGGGCTAGCAGGGCTTTGTCCTTCCTAGACTCATAAAAAGTCATTAAGCAGCACCTTTCTTAAATCGAAAAAAAAAATTGATCGCTCTAAATTCATAAAAATTTAATTAGATATAATTTTTTATTTAAGAAAAAAAAAAAAACTAATTTGGCTCTCCAACTTTTTAATTTTGGAAAGCTCTTTATAAAATTAATATATTAATATGATTAATTTATTAAATTTATTATTTTTTTAAATTTTTTTGTTTCTTAGAGTATCCTCTAGTCGGATAATCCAGAGACTAATCTTTCGGGTACTATCTAGTTAGAGATTAATATTATTTTTCGGGCACATGTTTAAGTGATGATAACCCTAAACCACATGTTCAAGATGCCTGAACCTCTTCCACTTGGACCAACTCCTGTTGGTTTAATTTGATTATCTTTAATTTCTCCATTAAACAGTAATTATTATTTTTTACATAATATTTACTTCACTAAATTAAATTTTTTTGTTCTCAATCAATAAAAAAATATATTGATATAAATTACAATGTGTCAATTAATATTTATTTATAATAAAAACAGAAAAATATTTAAAGAAAGTTGAACAATTATAATCTTTGTACAGAGTAACTATGTAATCTTTCAAAAAAACCATGTAATAAAATTTTAATCCTTTTAATTTTTATGAAAATTAAATAAATTAATTAATATTATCATTTCGTATTTTATTTTTTTATTTTTATTTTTACATTAATCACATTTATACTGAAGCTCTAGAACATCATTAATAAATAATAAAGTATTTGTAGATTTTAAAATCAAAGGCCTTTTCTAACAAGCAACGGTAAAAGTTGGGAAGTCAAAAACTTCACCTGCTTGGGGACAGGAAGCAACTAATTTCATGGCCAGTACCATCTAAACGGGAGGGACTCTTTCTCATCTATGCCCATCAAACAAATCTTAATATCTAAAAAAAAGTTCTTTAATAAATGATAAATAATCCAGAGAAGCACACAGTTATATGAGCAGAAAGGTTAATCAGAAAAAGTATAATTAATATAATATTTTTTAAATTTAATTTTATTAAATTTAAAAAATGTTTTTTTAAAAAATAATAATATAATTTTTTTTTAAGTAATATCAAATCAAAATATCTCACAAGAAAGTAGTTAGTAGAAAAGCAGCTCGGATTTGGGTAACCCTTGGTTTTGTTTTTATTGTAAGAAGTCAGAACATGGGGTGGGGCAACTAAGCTACCTGTTAACCCCCCTCTACACCTACCGACTTCCAAGTGTGCACTGTCCAGACTGTCCTTCCCCTAGGTGCTCCTTTTACATTATATTTATATATACATATATATAATTTCTGAAAGTATTTTGTCTAAGGATCCGGTTTAAAGGGATGCCTAGATTTCGTTTTCTTTTTCTTTTTTTAAAAAAAGAAAAATTTATATTTAATAAATCAATTACATGAAATTTATGAGAAACTAAGAAAGTATTTTAATAATTATTATTTTTTGAACTTATAAGCACTGATTAACATTTTAAAAAAAACATGCAGCTAAAAACATGAATTAAATTTGGAATGCCTAAGATGAAAACTAAATTTTAAGGGGTAATTAACATATTAAAATGATAATTATCTTATCTATTGTTAATTAATTAAGTTTTTAAATTTTAGTGTAAATATATTAACACATATTTTTAGGATAATAAATGAGGCAGGTCACAATCTCTTAAATTTACTTTGTAAAAATAAATAATTTTATTATTAATGTATCAAAAATAAACTTATATTGAAATCATGGAATTATTTTTTACACCACTAAATTACCCTTTTACTTTGATTGGTATTTGTAATTTTTGAAAAAAATTTTACTCATGATTGTTTTAAAGTTATTATATATAATAATACTATATATCGAAATAATAAATAAAATTATTAATTATTATATTTAAAATAATAATATTATTATAAATAATATTTAATTAATTTTAAAAATTACATTAAAAATATTCATTCGCGAAACCATATAAATAATAAACCAACGTTATGTTCGAAGAATGAGTAAAAAAACTGAAAACATAATTAATAAATGAATTAGGAAAAAAAATCTAAAATATAAATGATTAAATCAATTAATTCCTTGCACCCAAACTGCCAATTTAACCATGCATACATTTTATTTTATTTTATTTTTAAAGAAGAACATACTTAATTAGTGGGGGAAAAGTCAATCTCATTTACTATGATATAACTTGAGCATATATTCTGATTTTCGATAATAAATATCCTATTTAATGTACGTTTTGAATCCCAAACCTCCTCTTTGGGGGAGACATAAACAAGTTTGTTTTCTCATTAATGTAAAGATTCGCTTCTTTTTTTTAAAAAAAAAAAAATTCCAATGTAATATTCTTTATTGTATATGAATATTATTGTAGTATAAATTTATTATCTCTAAATCTAGATGTTGATGAAAAACACCAAGTAAAAAAATGTAAATCAAAGGAAAGGCAATGGCAGCACTGCAGGGCAAGTGAATCGGAATCTGAATACTAACCCAACATAAACTTACCATACGAAATTCACACTATCTTAATTTAATTAGTTAATTGTGTTAATTCTTTTCTTCCAATATATATATATATATATATATATATATATATATACTCACACACACACATAGGTTTTCCCCCGTCTTCAACCCTTTCACGAGACGAGACGAGCCAAGCCTAGCGCGTATTCTTCCCCTAACCCTTCCCTTTAGTCTCTTTTCTTTTGTCTATAAATCTATATATAGAGAGTACATGTACATGGTTGTCTGAGTTTTGAGTGTTTGCCTCAGTTGTTTTGTTCTTTTTGGAAGGTTAATTTCTTTGTCAATGGCGGTAACGAGGCTACTCTCCCACATCACCTTATTCAATACTAAAAAATCCAACCTCTACTACATCACTCTCGTCGCAATTCTTTCCGCTACTTTTTACTTTATTGGAATATGGCAACACTCGTTAGGCGCCGTCCCCATCCCCAACTCCTCCTACGCCACCGTCGCCGGCGGCTTCCTATCCTCTGCCGGCTGCTCTTCCCTCCACACCACACAGCTCGACTTCTTGCCCCACCACCTCCTTCCTGATCCATCTCCGGCTGAGGAGCGTGTCCCTTACCTCCCTCCTTGTGACCTTTCCTTCTCCGAATACACCCCATGCGAGGACGTTAAAAGGTCGTTGAAGTTCGACAGAGACATGCTTATATACAGAGAGAGGCACTGCCCCGAAAAGAGCGAGTTGTTAAAGTGTAGAATCCCGGCTCCGTACGGTTACAAGGTTCCTTTCAGGTGGCCCGAGAGCAGAGAGTTTGCATGGTTCGCTAACGTGCCACATAAAGAGTTGACCGTGGAGAAGAAAAACCAGAATTGGGTTAAGGTCGAGGGGAAGAGGTTCAGGTTCCCCGGCGGCGGCACCATGTTCCCACGCGGCGCTGATGCTTATATTGATGATATCGGCAAGTTGATCAATCTCAAAGATGGCTCAATAAGGACCGCCATTGATACCGGTTGCGGGGTACGTTTTCTATCTACCCTTTTGTTTTTACGTTCTTGTTCGATGGTTTTAAATCAAATTGTGGTAGCTGATTCAGTCTGCAACCCGCAAGCGGAAGTGTCGAAAATCGAAATTCTTTTTTATTTAGTAAATGGGGTTTTCACTTTTTTGATTCGAGAGATGGAAAATTAGAGGGTTTGATGGGAAAGTGTGTTGGAAGTGCTTGAAAAAAGAAAAAGCAATTGGTTGGAGGGATCCATCGTGCAAATTATTAGCTTGATTGTTTCCTTTTGTTTTACTTCAAGTATATAGATATGATTTTTTTTTTATTAATTACGTGATGAGTATTAAATCTTTTATTTTTTTTTTCTTTTGATCCGTTCTTAGCATTTATTTTATAGTGTTGAATTCACTGATACTTTATTAATTTATTGAAAACTATTCATTTATTTAATTAATATTTGCAAGTTTCATCTTAGCCTATGATCAGGTTGGATTTAGGAAAGGTAAACCCTCCCCCCCCCCCGCCCACAAAAAAAAAGAAAAAGAAAGTCATAATTCAAATTAATTACGTTTCCTTTCTAGGGTTTTATTCCACTGTCTAAGATGAGAAAATACGGGTAAATGATATTGCCAGCTAGAAATTTCAGATTCATAGGAAAATTAGCCATTGACAGGGCAATGATTTCCGTAAAATGAACAAAAAAAAAAGTTTTCATAAATTGCGTAGAATACGTTGACTATATATATATATATATGTATATATTTGGAGATTCCATGCATGTGTTTAGCCAAATATTTGGGTAAGGGAAAAACCTGCTTATGTTTTTTAAGGCAATTTTTCTAGTGGATTTTCAAGTTATAGCTTGAAGTCTTCATTTTTAAGTAAAGTGGTTCACCAAGAAGAAATAATTTGTTTAGAAAGCCTTTTCGTTCGAGGAAAAAAGGCGTTGGCAGTTGGATCATGTACTATATATTATTGGTTTATTGCTCATCATAAAGTTAATTATATGTGATAATTAATTAAGAATTCTATTGATAGAGTAAACCTATTTAAAGATTAAATTTATTTGTACAAGTTTAAATCTTTTTATATTTGAAAAGATTTAAATACAAATATTGAATTTAAAAAACGGAATTAGACAAACACACTTCTATTTTTAGCTCATATCTAATTCATTTTATTATTATTAATATAGATTTTTAAAAAGATTAATCGTTTTTACATAGAGTTATTTTTTAATAGAAAATTGACCTCTCTCTGCGTAAATTTTGACAAGATTAAATAGTGACTTAACTTATAAGTACCTCTAATACCAGCTTAGTTCAATGCCGTTTGTCATTGATGAAGTTCGCTTTTAATTTGTATTAAATATTAGTCTGACGTTGAGCAGTATAACGTTAGCTAATTAGATGTTTACCAGAATAATCTTTTGCATGATTATTCATCTTCTGTTAACCGCCACTTGGCTACCTTAATCTACAAGTCATCCCTGCAAAAACAAGAATCAAATCGTTCCAATATTAGCTTAATTTAATTTACTGTTCACATTAATAACTTATTTTCCTACAAGCGATCCTATCTCAAAACTGTTCACCATATCATCAATTTCGTAATTTCTTTTCAAGTTTTAATTATTCAAATCAGTGGATTAGTGTTGATCCTATATCGTTGGCTTCTTTGAACCAATTGACCAGGTTGCGAGTTGGGGAGCTTACCTTCTATCAAGGAATATCCTAGCGATGTCATTTGCACCAAGGGACACCCATGAAGCCCAGGTGCAATTTGCTCTTGAACGGGGAGTCCCAGGTTTAATCGGAGTCCTTGCTTCCATTAGGCTTCCTTACCCTTCAAGAGCTTTCGACATGGCCCATTGCTCTCGTTGCCTCATCCCTTGGGGCCAGTATGGTAAAACCCCTTACTCCTTCAATATTTAATACTCTGGTTATTATTGCTTAATTTTTCTTTGCTTTGAGTCCTTAAATTCTCATTAGTTTCGGTTTAACGTTGTTTCAAAGATGGGCTTTATTTGATTGAAGTTGATAGAATCCTTCGTCCCGGTGGTTATTGGATTCTGTCTGGACCACCAATCAACTGGGAAAAACATTGGAGAGGGTGGAATAGGACGGCTAATGATCTGAAAGCTGAACAAACTCTGATTGAGACTGTTGCTAAAACCCTTTGCTGGAAAAAAATAGCGCAGAGGTATGACCTTGCCATTTGGCAAAAACCCACCAATCATATCCATTGTCAAGCTAGCAAGAAGGTTTTCAAGCAACCACGATTTTGCCAGACTCAAAATCCTGACATGGCATGGTGAGTGTCATTTTTTTTTTTTCAACTTGCAAATGCAACTTTTGTTTTGAAATTTTAGTTTTAACAATCAGAATCATACTAATCTTTTGTCTAAAGTAAATTCAAGGAGATTGACTTCTTATTGGAGAAAAGAATTAGTTTCAACATCAAAAAGCAAATTCTTCCCACTGCCAGAAAACACTTTTTGGCAGTGATACCAAAACCAATTGAGTGAAAAGGCATCGTGCCACGAGTTGTTATTTAGTTGAATTATCTTTCAAACACAACTTTTTGCTTGTTAAACTATTCACCTACTTTTCTTTTCTTTTTTTTTTTGGCTGCTTCTTTCTTTAAATAAAGCATCAATCTTTTTCAGTTACTTGCTACTCTCAACGAAAAGTTTTTTTCTAATTAAAAATATTTAAAATTTCTGGAGCAGGTACACAAAATTGGAGAAATGTTTAACCCCATTGCCTGAAGTATCCAATATAAAGGAAATTGCCGGTGGGCAATTAGCAAAATGGCCTGAGAGGCTGAATGCAATCCCTCCAAGGATCAGTAGCGGAAGTTTGACAGGAATTACAGCAAAAATCTTTGCTGAAAATACAGAGCTATGGAAGAAGAGAGTAGCGTATTACAAGAAAATAGACTACAAGCTGGCGGAGACAGGTAGGTACCGTAACTTGTTGGATATGAATGCGTATTTGGGAGGCTTTGCAGCAGCTCTTGTCGATGATCCTGTCTGGGTAATGAACGTTGTCCCGGTCGAGGCTGATCAAATCAACACTCTTGGGGTTCTCTACGAACGCGGATTAATTGGAACATATCAAAATTGGTGATTTTTCTTTTCCTTTTACCCTTCAATTATTAATTATTTTGTGGTGATGGGTAATTATTTAATGATGTGTTTTTTGTCACTTAAATAGGTGTGAGGCAATGTCTACTTATCCTAGGACTTACGATTTTATTCATACTGCTTCTATTTTCAGCCTCTACGACAAAAGGTAAATTAAAAAAAAGTAAACGAACGTGTTCATGTAACATATTATTGTTATTGGAAACTAATTGTTTAATTGTTCGACAATGCAGATGTGAAATGGAGGATATTCTTCTAGAAATGGATAGGATTTTGCGACCAGAAGGCAGTGCAATCATTAGAGACGATGTTGATACATTGTTAAAGATCAAGAAAATCATAGATGTTATGCAATGGGAGGGAAGAATCGTAGACCACGAAAACGGACCCAACGAACGAGAGAAGATTCTTTTTGCAGTTAAGCAATATTGGACAGCATCACCATCCACACCTAAACAAGACCAACAATGAAATAAAACAGCTTCATAGATACCATAATGTTGCTCTGTTTTCTTGTTTCTTTCTTCTATTTTTTTAAAGATTTTTCTTTTTTTTTTTGGATTTAAACCTCAATTTTTTTCCCAGTATTAAGACGACGGCTACCTAAGTAACTTGATTTGTTAATTTTTATGTTTTCATCTTAGCTCATACAAAGACTAAGGTCTAACATCAATGTAAAAACCCAAGCCTCGAAATAAAAGAAGTCAGCTGAAAAATTTCTGGTAGTTTTGGGACCTAGCCAAAAGCTAAAAGTTCATTAAAAACAGTTGAACAGTCAGTATCTATATGAACTCCAGAAACAATGCTTCCTGTTTACCCGTCAGACCGAGTTGATTCAAACTTAAAGAGCAGTCAGCTGTACCAAAAGCATGGCGAGGATATGGCCTTACCTGTTCATCCATGGAAGCGAGTAACAAATAAGAATGTACAATTAGTAGCTCATATTACATTGTTAATTCGATTCATGCTGAGCAATTGGTACCTTCAATATGAAATATGGTCGCAAGCAACTCTTAAGTGAGGTTAAGGTTAGCTGGTCCCCTTTGACAAGGTTTTTGATGCAATTTCTTTGTTTTTTTTTTCTTTATGATTATTAATTTGTAATAACATTGAGAGATGAATTGGAAAAATGAAACCTCATGAATGGAGAAAATGATGACCGCCTTCAATCAGAACATAAAGAGATTAAACAGAATAAGATTGGGCAGCACTCACCACTCTGTAAGAGCCCGGCTTCACTACTTTACTGACATCTATGAAGTCAAAAAGAAACTACAACAGAATAAAACAAGAATTAGAATAGCAAATAAAAGAATCTATTGCCGTTTAAATTTCAGAAAATTTACCTGGAGCTTGTCTGACTTGCAAAAGCGACGTCCATGGCGAGTGCCATCTGGCATCCTAACAAGTATAGATACTGCATTATCATCATCAATTGCTGGCTCTGGCGGAAGTGAAGTCATTTTTGCTGCCATTCCCGTGTCAACGTCCTGCCCTCAGTGAAATAAAGAAGTGATTAGCCTAATTATGTACTTCACAATCCAAAATGGAGGTGAATCAGTAACCAGAATAATCTTTTTAAATTTAAACATAAAGGAGATTATCCATGTTTAGAATGGCATTTCAAACTATTTATTCAAATGCGAGCCTATAAGATTTCTTAACAATAGACAGGGCAGTAATTCCTCGTAACAAAAGATGCATACAGTTGCAATGTAATTAATCAGAAAAACAGACAAATTAAAGGTAAAACTGCTCAATAACCATTCAACTTAAGTTGATCCAAAATCAATCTGGCATCAGGGACTATCCCACTGTCAGTAAATCAGCAGAAGAATAAAATATATCCATTCATTTTATGGTAAACTAAATTCTAACTTCAGTTGCAGAAAATTGAATGGAAGAAACATATATATAATCTAGGATAAGTAAAAGAATCTTTGGATAGAATTTTTACTGTGATTGGAAAATATTTCTTCTTACAGGCATCTACTTTTGACGCAAAAGACAAACACAAGTTTCCTTATCATATAACAAATAGAGCATAAGAACAAACGGAATAAATCAAGAATATTTAACGCATCTTTACCCTACATAGGTAGGTGAAATTAAAAATTCCAATAAAAGAGGAAAGAATAACAGGGCTTTGCAAAAAAAATGATTCCATTTCCATGACACTCAGAATTCCAATATTCAAAAAATATCACCTCTCCTTCAAGCTTCCTTCTGCGAGATGATTCTTCTTTCAAACTATGATTTTCAGTTTTCTTAAGAGCATTCATCTCCCTTTCTTTATCGGCAACAAGAGATATCAGATACTCGTCATCCTACAAGTGAAATTTGAACAATTCATCAAGAGGTAATATAATCATCCTACAGATGTAATGTGTCTTCTAGGAGTCATCTTAAACCTGCTGTTGCCGCAGTAAATGCCGGTGCATTAAAGAGGATGACTGTGGATGAGATGCAGCCCGTAGACGAGGACTAATGCTTCTACCGGGACCACTCTGCTCATGGGGAGGGAGATAGGAACCACCTTCAGAACTCTGGCTAAAAAGTTGGGTCTCCAGCATAATTGCTTCATCAAGCTCTTCTGATGAAATATCAACCCACTTTTCCCAGAAAAGATGAAATCGATATAATTAGTAAAAAATTAACATGGTCCTTAGCTCGAGAAGCATAATTTTTTGTGTTAGTATACCTCATTAGAATGCAAGGAATCTTTACCGTGCTGAAGATAATTATGAGTATCATGGCTGGATTCATGAGTTACTGGTAATTGTCTCAGAGATGAGTTCCCTGCCTTCAATTCAGCACAACTCTTATTAACAAGGAAAAGGTGCTTCTATGAGAAACCAGAAGCATGTGCATGTGACACTTTTACTTAGAGAATTTGAAACTTTTTTTATCTTACTGTTCCAGAGAGTTGGGATATTCACTTTAGACCTAATCAGCTAAAAAAAGATAAATTCAGATAGTTTGAGCTAAACAAACTAAAGTAAACTGAAGACTAAGATATACATTTCTGGTTCACTAAACACCCTGTACAACCAAAAAAGCAAACAAAACATTTTATCACTAGAACATGAAATAGAGTTTTTTTCCTAAGCTACACAACAAAAAAAAAAAAAAAAAAATCCGGAGATTAATTCCCAAATTAGATAATGAGGAAAGCTTCCACTAAATGTTGGATATCAGTTTCAATAAATACATTCTAAGGCATTCTCAACAACTGCAGATCACTGCATTTATGACAATGCATCTGTCTCTGCAGCAATTTTATCTGTAAAAAACTAAAGCAGTCAGCAGAAAACACACCTTCGAGCTGTTCTTAGTTGTTGCCTCAGTTCTAGCATTTGAATCATGCGTTCCAATTTGTCCATGATGATCCTCCAAAATACGCAGTGCTTTCTCTTCATCTGCTGTCTGAATTTAATTCATGTTAGAGAGAAACCAGGACCAAAAGTCCACACAAGGAAATCAAATCACAAAAGCAAGAAAAGAAGTGAAAACCTTCAAAGACAATGAAATTGCACGAGCAAGGTCGTCATCTTCTTGCTGAAGTTGCCTTTCTTGACGCCCAACTATAGATGAACCCTGCATCAACGAAAAAGGGTAAGAATCTTAAAAAGCATAGGAAGAACCACATTGTTTGACGATATGAGTGTGTACATAGGAAGAACCACGCTGCCCATTCATATGATTCTGTTCAAACTCCCGCTTAGAAGCCTCAATTGCGGCGTGCATCATTTCAGATTCTATATCATTGATATGTTGATGACCATCTCTTGAGACATTCCCATAAATCCGCCCTCCATAATATGATGGTGTTCCTGTTGAATCCATGATGGCAGGTCTCACTCCTGAATGCAGAGGATGCTCGTTTCCACTATCAAACCCTACAGGGACCCCAGTCACCTCTCCCGTATGAGGAGATGTTGCATGGCGATTGAAATTAGAAGCACCAATCTGGTTTAGCAAATTCCTCCTATAATTGGGGTCAAGCAGTAATGAAGGCCTAAAACTTCTAACAGCAGAGATAAGTGGAACAATTCCACGAGTTCCAACTCCTCTCTGATTGTTCATATCAACAGAATTATACTGAGAAGAAGCAGCAGATGTTGGATTCGTACTGAACATGAAAAGAAAGGACAAACACAACAAAATGGAATGTTAAATTCTTTATAAATTAATTACAAATGAAAATAATACGAAGGGATAGAGCCACACATGCTTCTTTCCAATTCAAGAAAATGTGCACTGACAGCTGCATTTAGATTGCCTCCATACTCCTGTTTAAAAATCAATGCATTTAAATGAGTATAAATTTAACATAAGAACATCATGCTCTAATCAAATGTAGAATTACAAGTATAAAAAATCAGAATAATTATGAATCTTTATCTATCCAATTGAAAAATTACAACACATAATTACCTTCAAATAAACCAGAAACCCTAGAAAAACAAAATTATTCAATGCCGGGAAGCTCAAGCGAATAAAACACGAAATAAACATTTGAAACCTTTATTGTCCACATTATGCATCATATTACACAAAGAAAGGAACCGGTTGATCATTAGGAAGCCAAGATCATTTGTATAAAAACCTAGGAAACACTGATTCTAGATCCGGAAATTTTAGTAAGGAAAGTGAAAAGGTGAAAAGAGGAATATAAAAGGAATGTACCTCTAATCTCCGTAAAGCAACTGACTCCGATTCCCCGGTTATGCTCTTGAAACTCTCGATTGCATCTCGAGATGGCGTCGACATTGCCGTCGATTTTAAATTTCTTTTCAAACTAAACTGAAAAACAGAAGAAAAAATGAAAAATGAAAAAGGCGAGGGAGAAAGACAGTAGGGTAAAAAAGGGAGGGAAAAAAAAGGCGAATAAAAATAACCCGTTCCTTTTTTTTCTTTTTGTTTAGTTTTATGCTTATACGGGTTGGTTCACATTCGCGCCTTTATTTCCACTACTAACTACTCTGATCCCATCCCACATGGCGATAACAGATAACTTTAGCTGAAACGTGTAAGTAAAATAGCGTGAGCTGTTACTAGGCTCCGTTCACTATGCTGCACATTTTGAAAAATGGACATGATTTGATGGCCCACCTAGCCAGGAAAAAATATGGACTTCAATGTGGGCCAAGAAAACAATTGTGCCCGTGCGTGACAACTAATCTGATTAGTTTTAGAAAATTTTTTTTCTAATTTTTTTATATTCTTATTTTAGCCATATAACTTCTTTTTTTTTTCATTCTCAGCTAATTAATTATAGAAGACATTACATATTCGTAATCTTCGAAAATTTATTACCAGTTTTATATCAATTAAATTAATATTTAATCGATTTTTACTTTATTTTAGTCATTCGGATAAGAAAAACTTATTAATAGAAAAAATTTAGACCCCAAAAGGTCAAAGGTATATTTACAAAGTAACTTAAAATCAAATTAGATTTTATGATTCCGTAAAAGTGTGTTAAATTTTGTTTTTAACATAAAAATAAAAATAAATTAAAAAATAAAATGGTGAATAATTATACATCAGTAATATAATAAATATAAATTTAAAAATAATTTTTAGTAACAATAAATTTATGATTAATAAAAAAATTTATAATAAAATTTAAATAAATTTAAATTTTTTAAATTTAATGAATCGAGAATACAATTAAACTCAATCAATTTCATTATTTATAAGATTGATTAGAAATATCAATTGCACACAAATTTGCAAGAACTATTTTTGTATTCAAAATTTATTATGTAAATATATTTTAATTAATGTACAACTATTGGATTGTGATCAAAACTTTAAATTCCAGCTGGCATTTGATTGGGCTTTTATTTTTACTATTTCTTATTAATTTTTATTTAAATGACAATACTAGCAAACTTAAACGGCGTCGTTTGGTCGGCATGCAAACGCCGGTAAGACGTCAAGTGCCAGCCCATTTCTGCCATCAGCAACTCCCTTGCTCTACAGTAGACTACCGTGGAAACTCTACCTAAACAGTTCACTAACAGTCAAACCCTAACCCAAAAATCCTCAAATTTCTCTTCTAATTCTTTTTCTTTTTCAATCTGTTCACAATGGATGGCGAAGACGACGCCTCAAATCCAATGATGGAGGAGACGTATGCCAACGGCATCGGCGGGATCGAGGACGCGCCTTCGTATTCAACTTCGACTACGAGCCAGAAGAGCCGGCTAATCATGGGCGGCGAACTGCTGGACATCGAGGCCTATTCTGGGCTTTACACGGGCCGTACTAAGATCATGCGGCTTATATTCATCGCCAACCACTGCGGCAATCCCGGGATGCAATTGGAAGCCCTAAGGATGGCTTACGAGGAAATTAAAAAGGGAGAGAACACACAACTTTTCCGTGAAGTTGTCCAGAAGATCGACGGTAGATTGGGTCTCAAGTATTCCATGGATGCCACGTGGTGCACCATGGTTGATCGAAAAGCCGAGCATAGGAAAGAAAAGCTCGACAACGAACTCAATGCTTATAGGGTAATTCAATTTACTTTAATTAAATTCTTTTGCAAAAGCTGTTTAGGGTTTATCTGATTTTTGTTTATTTATTTAATTTTCAGTCGAATCTAATTAAAGAAAGTATAAGAATGGGATACAATGATTTTGGAGACTTTTACTATGCTCATGGTGCATTGGGGGATGCTTTTAAAAGCTTTATTCGAACTCGCGATTTTTGTACGACGTCAAAGCACATTATTCAGATGTGTTTGAGTGCAATTCTTGTGAGCATTGAGATGGGTCAATTCACTCATGTTACAAGCTACGTTAGTAAGGCTGAGCAAACACCCGAGGCACTTGACCCTCCCAGTGTCGCTAAGCTACGTGCTGCTGCTGGATTGGCTCATTTGGAGGCTAAGAAGTACAAGCTTGCGGCTCGTAAGGTTTGTCAGCTTAGAAATTGTTATCCTGGATAAATCGAATGTCGTTGATTTTGCTTGTATTTCTGCTTGCTTTTGGACTATGTCATTTGCTATCTTTTATTGGCTACATGGAATTTGATATGGCTGAAATGTGTAGAAATTAACAATAATTACTTATGATTTCTTTGGCTTCGGCATGCGCATGCATCCCTGAATATGGGTGGTTATTCGTGTAGGTCTGGTCACATGCATGGTTTTAAAGGATTTTGCATGCTACATATAATTGATCTTGTTCCAAGTCTTGTCCTATGCCAAGTCCTTGTCCAGTTGTCAAGTTCAAAAACTCTTCAATCCACGAGATCTGGTTTTAAATCTCATCCTATGTGCTTGAATTAAATGTGACTTGAGATCAAGCCTTGTAAGTTTTTATGAACCTACATATTAGGCATTGCTCGGCACGCTGCATCCTAAAAGGATGCCTGAAATCTTCTTATGATTTGGTTTGTTTAGTAGATTATATTAGAAAACTTATCACACTTAGCTATTTTAATATACTCAATAAAAATCAGTATTATAGTGTTTTTCTATGGTAATGTGGTGTAATGGTTGTGTGTTTTAGTTCTGCTTTCTTTATCTGGAGCTGTCCCTAAAGGCTTGTTGGGTTCGATTAATTTAAAGTTTTACTTTTGCTACTTGTTAAGGTTGGGGGTTCCTTTCATTTGGCAGTTGCATTGCTTATCATTTACTTTTATAAACTGTAACAGAGGGAATTTTGAGATTTATTGAATTTTGAGCTATCACACTTCTTTGTGGGATTGATTTTCCCTTTTATGGATGCAGTTTTTGGACGTGGGTCCAGAATTGGGCAATTCATACTGTGAGGTGATTGCTCCTCAAGATGTTGCTACTTATGGCGGGCTTTGTGCACTTGCAAGCTTTGATCGAACTTTGCTGAAGGCACCTATTCTCTCTCTATGTGCCCTGTCTCCCTCCTTTATTTTCCAGCTATGTCTTATAGTTGTCTGATAAATTTCTTAGTCATGGAATGCTTTTACATTGCAGATCAAAGTTATAGACAATGTCAACTTCAGGAATTTCTTGGAGTTGGTTCCTGAAGTAAGGGAACTTATTAACGATTTTTACTCAAGGTATTTTACCTTTCAAGTTTTTTGTCCGTCTGCAATCTAAAGAAATATTTTGTAGACATTAAAGGATCTTGTTGGACTTGTTTTATTTTTGTTTTGGCTTCTTACATAAAGCAAGTAATAAGAGGAAATAACATAAGGGCGGAAGATGGTAAGTTTGTTTTCTGCCGTCATTCTTGTCAGTGATAACATGAATTTATCCAATTTCTTTAATAAGAAGTATCCAGTTTTTGTTTATTTAATAGTATAATATCCAACCTTTTAACTCGAGGTTTCTGGAAGCCCTTATTGTGGTCTTTCTCTATTGATGAGAGGTACTTATTCTGGTGTAGTGGTTTAGATTTTAACTCTAGCTTTTTCTTCTTCTTTTTTTTTTTTTTCTTTCAGCCGTTATGCTTCCTGCTTGGAATATCTTGGAAACCTCAAATCAAACTTGATGCTTGACATCCATTTACATGACCATGTTGAGACCCTTTATGATCAAATCCGTAACAAAGCCCTCATCCAGTATACCCACCCATTTGTGTCTGTTGATCTGCGAATGATGGCTGATGCCTTTAAAACAAGTACTGCAGGACTAGAAAAAGAACTTGAAGCCTTGATTACTGACAACCAGATACAGGTATTGCTTTGCACTAGCATCCTGCTTTCATTTTGTCGGCGCATGGACATGTCTAATTGACTGCATAGATTAATGAGCATGATTTTACTATTTAGATTGAAAATGGTTATAGACCTTTTGAATAGGATGTCGATGATAGCGGAGAGGAAATAAAGTGAATTACTATCCGCCAGAACCCTCCCAAACAGCGACAATAGTTAGAGGGGAGGAGTAGAGTTAGTCCTTGTTCATGCGTTTCAACTCTCTGGAGCAAAGTTAGCCTTTTCAAATGCAGGCAATTGGACCCATGCAAAAAAACTGCATATCTATCTTTTCTAATTAAAGACTTTAATTTAATGTGTATGCAGGCTCGCATTGACTCGCACAACAAAATTCTTTATGCACGACATGCAGATCAAAGAAATGCAACTTTCCAGCGGGTTTTGCAGACTGGTAATGAATTTGATCGTGATGTTAGGGCGATGCTGCTGAGAGCAAATCTTCTCAAACATGACTACAATCTTAGGGCTTCTAGGAAACTCTGAATTCTGGACTGAAGCATGACTAAGATTTTTTTGATAAGGTTCCTTGTATTCTTTGGGCTGGCTTGGCTTCATGATGTGCTGAACCGTCTATTGTAAGAAGGTAAAGGAAGATTGGCTATCCATGGTGGTGGATTGCATTTTTAGGATTTAGGGAATACAGTGTTTTGTATATACTGAGAATTTATCTCATGAGTTTCGATGATTCGTTTTACTTTACATTTTTTTTTTTTTAAGTTTTCTGTTCATGGTCCCTGTTCCTCGATTTTATATGATTGCCATAACACTAACATACAAACTGAATGTGCAATCTGATTGATGCAAGGATTTTATTCGCTTTTATAACATCGTCTCAAAACTCCGTTTGGACCCTACGCAATCTGATAAATGACCTCTCATTCTAAATGTCGTTTTCCATCAAACCCAGCTAGCGAATTCGGATCCATAACCAAAACCCTAAAACGTGGGCCACTGGAATCGACCCGCATCTAAGCAAAACATGCGCCAATGGAAGCTTCTGGACATCATAACCACTTTTGGTCTTTGGCCTCGTACTCTTATTCTTCCTTTTAGCATTCACACCTCTCGGTGATTCCTCGGCTGCCTCTGGTAGGCAAGCCATGTTGCTTTCCACGTCGGATCCGAGGCAACGGCTTGTAGCCTTCGTTGAACTGAGCCACCACCGGTGGTGGCCCATTATAACAAGCAGCTGAACTGGGAGATGAACTTTTGTAGAGAATGGCATTATCCTCTGCATGGATGAAATGCGTATTTGCTTGATCCCTGCCCTTGGTTCCTGTCCTGCGGCCTGAAGCTTGCCCAAGGTAGATATATATATTTTTTAATTATTGATAACAAATTGTCGAGTTTTTGGGTTTTTCATTAGAGATTATGAAGCACAAATTGCTTATATTATTTGGATTCGAGTGTAAATATCGGATATAGGTTTGAGTTTAATATGGATATATTTAATTTATGTTTTTTTTATGTACGTAGAGGGTAATATTCTTATATGTTCTGAAAATGTGTATACCTCAAAGAAACCAAGAGTAGGAAAGAACATAGCAACTTGCTAAACAATTGCTCCCAGTTGCCCTAAATCAATCTCTTTTGAGAAATGAAAGTAAATTATTAGTGTTGCTATGGAATTTTAATTGTGTAATGGTTAGATATGGCATTCCAATACGCCACGCAACAAAATTGCCGATATGAAAGGTCGCCAAGGATGGATGCAAGGAAGAACTTCCTTACTTTATCTTCCCTGTTGGTGGAACTATGTTCCCTGATGGAGTTCGGCACCATGTATCCAGACACTTGCCTTGGACAGTAGATTCCATTAGTGGTGGAACCCTTAGGACTTCCCTGGATGTTGTTTCTTGTTGTGTTCGTACTTTGTTTTGTACTGTTCGATTCATTAATCCTTTTGCAGGCTGCAAGTTTTGGGGCTTAATTAATATCGGAAGGCATTTTGACACTCTCATTTGCTCCACAAGATTCGCACAAACGACGAATAAAATTTGTATTGGAAAGAGGGATACCGGCCATTGTTCTAATGCTTGGAAACCCGCACACTCCCTTTCCCTGCGTTTTACTTTTGACTTCGTTCATTTTTCTCATTGCCTATCCCTTTTACAGCTTATAGTGGGTTTTTATTTATGGAATGTGGAATGCTTTTGATATATTCTTATTATTCTTTGTCTTAATGTGAAGAAATATGGTTTTTGCAGATGCAACTTACTTCATTGAAGTGGACCGGTTACTTCGCCTGGGTGGACATTTCATCCTCTCTGGACCCCCCTGTCCAGTGACCTAATCAGGATAAGGGAGTGGGCAGACGTCCAGGCTGTGGCAATAGCATTGTGTCACGAGTTGAAATGCTGTGGATGGAAACACAGTCATTTGGAAAAAGCCCGATGGAGATTCCTGTCTAGTGTCTACCAAACCAAAATGAATTTGGGCTTGAATTATGTAATGAATCAAATGACCTGCGTAATGCGTGGCAATTTCAAAGAATTCAGAATTCTAATGGGAATTGCATTTTTTTTTTCCTGAAGAAATTTTCAACCAGAAGTTGACAGGATTTTCAACCTAATTTAGCTGCACGTTGGGTAGTTTCTGGTTGACATTTCTAACTTATACTATGGGGTTTATTTATCGTTTCTGGAACAGAAAACATTGGTGTTGTTCTTAAGTTTCTTTTCCTTTTTGTTTGCAGGTTTATTTAAGTTAAAAAGATGCGGGACTAGAACATCTTCTGCGAGTAGAGAATATGCTACAGGGACAATTCCTAAGTGGTCAGACAGGCTAACAAGTTCTCCTTCAACGGCCTTGGTCATGAAAAAGGGATTGATTTGTTTGAGGCAGACACAAGGCAGTGGGTAAGGAGAGTTGCTATAGAAGAATACTTTGAATGTGAAGCTTGGTACTCCAGCAATACACAATGTCATGGACATGATCGCAATTATTGGCGGTTTTTCAGCGGCACTTGCATCTGATCCAGTATGTTTGATGAATGTTGTTCCTGCTTGGAAGCAATTAATTAGCTCTTGCTGTTATATATGACAGAGGCCTTATTGGAGTATACCATGATTGGTAAGTTACTGTAGCATTTGTAGCCGTATTTAATGACAATGCTAACAATTATGAGCTGTGAAAGCATGTGTACCCTTGATTGAATCAGACCGCATGTGAAGGGTTAATTGCTCCCTCTCCAATTTGGTGATTGGACTCTACTCAGTGAGCTGATGGTTACTAAGAATCTGTTGCCCCTTTGATAAACAAGGGTATACTATAATACCTAGTCATCTAATTTCTATGAATAACTTCATCATGGGAATACCTTGCTAATTTCGTCTCAAACTAAACCACCTATTGCTATATTACCTGTTGATTGAATCTCCCATGGAAAACTGTCCTATCATGGGATTTAAGCAATTTAGTTAGATGACCAATTATTCAACTGGAGCTGGAGGAGTGTTAATTTTTGAACTAGATCCATTTTCAATCCTTATACTCAAAATTTTGTCATGGTTGCTTGTCTTCTGGATTCCTCTTTCTTTTTCTAGTGATAATGTAGTATACTGAGCAGTGATCTTAGGTAGGAAATCATTCCTGATAAAATGATGTTCTTGATTGCTGTTAGCAGGTGTGAGCTTTTCTCAACTTAACCCCGTACTGACGATCTTAACCTTATTTTCCTTTTTTCTTCCTCCTTTATAAGCTTCAACTTTCTAAAGACAATGCAAAAACAAAGCATAGAAAAGCAAACTTTGAACCTTAGTATCCTATGATAGTCTTTGCAGGTTGTGTCACTATTGAATGGATTTGTGCAATGTTAATGCATGTAGCGTTCTGTTAGTTTACTCTTTGCATGGTTTGTCAGCTTTTGAATTCGGATAATTTTTACCATCACCTCTAACATACCTGCAGGTGTTATCTTGTGGACCTAACGGTGGATGTAGATTGGATGTTGCGTCCAGAAATGACATTTGTGATTCGAGATTCAAGTAATAGACAAAGTGGCTTACATATAGCTCATGCTATAAGGTGGACAGCTAACCATAAGTGACAAGGAACCTGAATCACATGGGAGAGAGAAAATTCTGGTTGCAACCAAAACCTTTTGGCAGCTAACTTTGGCATCCCGTCGAGATGGACTTTGTTCCTTCTAATCTTGTTTCTTGTTCCTTATTCGGTATATTTATATCAAGAAACTGTAAGTTTAGGAAAGTACAGGAATCAAAAGACTGCAGCTTTATGGTAGTACACATGAGCCAGTGGCAATGACGATTTATGTAAGCGTTAAGCATTGATTAATTTGATGTGTCAATAACTTGGCGCTGCTCTAATTAGTCTCATTACCATTGTGATTCTGTTGTATTTGTTTTGATTATTCATCAGGGGATTGTTTCCCGGAAACCCTAGGGGCGGGGCTAATAGATTGCATTTTATCATGCTAGGAGATGATATTATTCCTCTCAAAGGTCAATAACTCGTTACTTTGCCTTGCTTTACCTCTGAATCTCAACCACTTACCCCATGGATGGCTGGAGACGCAAGAACAAGAGATCGGCTTTTGAGTTTTGGGATTAAATCTAGCATTATTCTCGCATAATTCAACGACAGAGTGAAGCATTTCAGGTAAGAGTCCACTTCATGTTCATTATCTGTTTTTTTTTTTTTTTTTGTTTTGTCCTATTGCTTAAACAGGGTAGCAAACACTTGCACGCAATTCTTAACAGATTCATGAAATTTGTAAATTAAATGTTCTACCTTCTCGTACTCCTGGCCAAGAAGAACATGCCAGATTTTGGGACATCCGACATTGGACGTAAACACGTCTTATGGATTCTGTTCGTGTGGCTTTAGAGAAAGGATTTATTGTTCTGGGGTATTACTATCCGTACACATATCGAGAACTTTATCCGGAATTTACGACAACTTTGCCATCAAATGGGGTGCCTTAGTTATGATTATGATTATTATGAAATGAGAAAGAGACGCAGCTTTTTCTGTGCTACGCATCAAGAAGAACCAGTTTCTTGGTCCATCGAAAAAGCTGGCACCTCTTTCACTTTTTCTAATTAGTTGTTTATAATAAAATGTATTAATCTATTAACTTCACTTGTAGAAATTAAAATTTTTATCTAGCGGTGGATCAGATAATTTCTCAGACGAGAAATTATTCTGCCATGCAATGACTCTAAGTTGGCATCAAATGAATTTGTAATTGGGTTCATGCTAACCAAAATATGAAATGGTTAGATTCCTGATACTGTTAATAAAGAAAAGTTGGTCAGGCCAAAATGTTCATCCTTGAATGTTTGGAAGCAATCAACTAAAAAACAAAGGGCCATTGTTTTCTAAAAAAGTTCGAAGTCAGATTTCAACGTCAAAGGTTCAAAAAGAATCGATCATTTTATTTTTTTGTAAATCGAGGGAAAAAAGGGCGATGGATCCACATGAAGCTGCAGCAGTTGAAGGAAAAAAGGAACGCATGGAGGAGAGTGGGGAACTGAAGAAGAAGATGAAACTAAATGCGAATGCCCATCATTAGATTAATGTCCTTCCCATTAATTCCCAGGCAAATAAATAAATATTTCAGAATCAGACTGCAAATTACGAACTTCTTGACAAAGTTAAATGTTTATCCTAGCATCCATTAATGGTAAGGACATGTCTTTTTAACTACCTCCTATATTGTGTTTGTGTTTGAGATTTGTTGTCAGTTTGGATTCAGGGAAACTTGGTTGAAGGATCAGTCTTCCTGCTATACAACTCGCAAAAGAAAAAAAAAAAAAATCATGTCAGCTGCCATTGCCGTAACTCCGTGGACAACTAAGCTTGGGAGCCTGTCCTCATCGGGTTGTACCTAAAGCTTTTTGGAGCAATAGGCATAGGCATGGGGCAGTAGAAGTAGGGATTAATCAACTAAAATTGAATCCGATTCTGCTATTAAAATTAAATTTAAAAAATTTAGTTTTTTAATTCGGTTAAAATAATTAAATTAATTAGATAATTCAAAATATCTCTATATAATATAATATTTTAATTCTAGATGTATTAAATTTTTTATTTATAGATGTATTTGATATTTAAATATTTTAATTGAATGTTTATATCTATTTGAATTATAAAAAATTAAAAATTATAAAAATGTTATTTTAATTTACTAATATAAAATAATTAAAATTTGATTAATCAACCAAATTGATCAAAATAAATTCAATTAATTAATATTGTTATCTTTTAATCCAATTTAATTAATAATTAAGATAAATAAAAATTTAATTAATTTGATCAACAAAATTTAAATTAATCTAGTCGACCAATTGAACAACTATCTAACTTTACTTAGTTCCATCTTCTTCTATTTCTTCATAGCATAAATTATAGACTTGTCGCCCCATCGCACCACCCCCTCCCCCCTCAAGGGATTAAAAAAATAAAGAAGAAGGTCAAAGTTCCAAGCTTAGGCTTACGTTAATGGAGTAGAAATCCAAAATGGGGAAAGGGAGACATAAACATGAAAGATTGAAAGAAGTAAATGCATGTGATGTGACAAGCTTTAATTATGATGAAAACCATGAACATGAAGCAATGTGTTTGTTGAAATGCGTGTTTGAAAATATACCGCGTGAAGTCGCGACGATTGACAAATTTTTCGAAGTTGAAAAAGATAACAAGAGTAGCAGTATTTTTCCAGGGAGAAAAGAGACAAGGATATACCTTTCTCGGAAAGCTTATGAAAAGCTGAAAATGAAAGGTTTTAAAGTTTTTTTTCCTACTTTGGAGGGGTTTTCAAAGCTTGAACATAATTGTGGTTCTACTTGAGTTTGATGTAGCCTTTTCTTGGTTTTAAGGGTACTTAAAAGATCAAAGGCTTTTAATGTAAAGTAAAAGATGGTAGGTTGGATTATATCTATTTATAGATTAAATGAGATTGTAATTAGATTTTTTTTTTAATTTTTAATTTAAATTTAATTGATTTAAAAATTTATTTTATAATTTATAATAATAAATATTATTTTATTTAATAAAAATAATTTAAATTAATCAAATCTGAATTTATAAAAAATTTATCTAAAAAATTAATTCATACGAACTCGACTGAGAAGAAGTCCAGGCAGGCCAAAAGTAGGAGTAGCATTAATGCAACGGCAAAAGAAGGGGAGAAGGGGAGGGTGGGGGTGAATGGCCGTTGGGTGGGCCTTGGCCAAACCTTGAAAAAAATATGAATAAAAATGTTAGCTCAATGGCTTTTCTCTCTTACTGATATGCTTTCTGATACTACCTAGATTCCTAAAGTTAGTCTCTTCGAGATTTAAAAGAAAAATTATACATATTTGAATTTAAATATTAAATTTATTAAATATATGAATTAATAGAGCAAAACTATAAGTTTCATGAAAATTTAAGATGTTACAATTAATAGTGTGGAACATCATGCGCGGCAATAGGTCTACCAATGCTACCACTAGTCTCGTTCCCCCTCTTTTACCCATCTCCAATCAAGGCAATCAGTGTCATACCAGTGGACAGATCGTTTTTATTCTAATACTGATACGTACCGACATCGGTGTATTTTGGTATACCGTTTTGAGTTTATCGAAATTTGAATATTTTTAATATGTATATGAAAAATATTTTCAAATATAAAATAAAATAAATAAAATAAATTTTATATATCAAATATTCATTAATTATGTATAATATTTAAAAAAAAATCATCAAATATAAGAAGATCAATATCAATCAAGTAGTAAAGCTGAAATTTTTACAAATAATTATGCTTAATATTAATTAAATTTGCAAGTAATTACATATAATATTAATCAAATGTAAGATTAATATCAGTTTAACTTTTTTTACAAGCTTATGTCATGTACTGACTGATAAGCTATTTTCAGTCGATACGATCGAAATAGGCCGGTAACTACTGGTACGGTCAGTATAGACCGAAACAGAACCAGTTATCGCTGATATTGTTATATGTAGAAACCAATATGTACTGACTGGTATATACCAATACCAGTAAGCTGATACTACCAATATCGATACAGTATCAATAATACTGTTCCAATCCCATTCTCATCTTCTCCTTTCATTGCATTTCCTCTTGTCTATATTTACTCATCTCTCTTCCCGATCGGAGCACTTTGAAACTAACGACTTGTTGCTTTTCATGGGTTTCAATTTTTTGCTTCGTAAAGTACTTTCATACTTGTTCATTTCACATACGTTCCTAGTCACACCACCTAAGTTTTCTATTCCTTTTCTGATACAAGACGAGAATATATTTCCAGTGTTGAAAATGATTATCTTTTCATTTTTATTTCTCTAAAACATCAATGTTAAGAATAGAAGTGATGAAATTTGTAAGATATCAATTAAGTTTCCAAATGAGTTTATCTTATTTTATTTGTTTTAGGCGAAAATATACATGGAACATTGAACCAAATGTTGGTTAAATATGCCAAAATTTAGGCTGATCAACCAGCATGATGATGCTGCGAACTGTTTACCGCTCCTTTTGTTTAAGAGCATTTAGGAGGTCTAAGATGCAAGGGAATCTTAAAAGGGAGGAAGAGGTGATGATCTTAGACCTGAAAATTTTTTAAAATAATAAGGATTAGAAGACATAAATCATATATAAAAAATTCATTAAAATATGATATAAAATGTTATCTAATTTTAAAATTAACATAATATAAATTATTAAAATATTAAAATATATATAAATATATAACATGTTAAATGTAAAAATATAATTAACATAGGACCACACAAATTACCGGTTTTAGATAATGGATTAGCTGTGCAGTTGTACTTGAGATTAGCTAGTGTCGGCAAAACATGGCATGTGGGTTTGAGGAACAAGTCACGTAAATGGTGCAGGTACAACAACTGAGAGCGAAGCATTTAGCGGCTCAATGATGAGTGGTAGTTCGCTTTGCTGAGAGCTGCCATTCCTTTCCTTTTTTCGCCCTTCCCTTCCCTCCCTCCTACATTTTATTTTTCTGGCCCTTTCCTCCCACTCCTCTCCTACATCCCTTTGTCTCTCGGCCTTTAAACACTTACAATCAGTGATGGGGAGACTCCATAGAAACTACTCATACCGATAATCGATGGCGAGCCCCCTGCCCGTTAAATTTGGATGAGAGATTCATCATCTTTGTAATGCCAAATCAAAGACTATTTACGTATGGCTGATATTTCAAAATGTACTTAAATCTTATTAGTTTATTAGATAGATTCAATTTGAATTAGGTTGATTTGAATTAGATTGATTTGGGTTAGACTTTTAATAATTTGAATAATTTTATTTAAATTATTATTTAAATAATTAAAAATATTTAAATTTAATTATAAAAATATATAATTATTAATATAATATAATTTTATATTATATTTTAAATTGTAAAATAATTTTTTAAACCGAGCCCTATCAAGTCTAAGCAAGTAAAAATTTTAGTTTTTTTTTTTTTTAATTTAGATCAATCTAATTTGACTTAATCCATAAATATCTCTAATGATAATATAATTGTTATAGATAGCATAGTACCCTCTTGCTCTAGTTTATTGTGATTGAAAATGATTAATTAAATTCTTAAATTTGGATCCGTTCATAATTCAAACTATTTTTTTCGACTTAAATGGCTTAAATTCTAAATGTTTTTACTTGTATGAAGTTAATTATTCATGATGAATTGATACAAGCTTTGAATACAAAAGTTAAATTAATGGGTACTTAATAAAGATTTTTCTAACAAATATATTTCGAACACCTTTTAAAATTAATGTATTATTTATGATAATATTGAATTAAATACAAAATGCAATTGATAATAATATTCATCATTCGAATGCATTGAATAAAAATATTACTATATATAATAATTTTAAGAAATATTTTAGGACATTGAATAATAAAATTCATTAATCAATACTTTAATGATGAAAAACGTGTTAATTAGTTAAACTGATGGGGTCCTTATCTAACATCTGTTTGATTTCTAGAGAAACCAAAGCTCAAACATTTGTAAATCCATTAATTGTGAAACATAACATTTTCTTCTTCTTTAAAGATCATATTTTAATCAGGCATTAAGCTACGTAACCTACCTAAGATTCAAATATATATATATATATATATATATATATATTTATATATACATATAATGTTCTTCAGAAGCTATTTTCTTTGACAGTCAAAATACAAAAGTGAAAAATTTAAAGTTTAACTTAATTAATTCATATAATCATAATAACATGAGTAAATTTAAATCTCGAACTTTAATATCTGTAACATTTTTTTATTTTCAGATTACTACATCATTTGTACCAAAAAAATACGAAAGTGAAATTTGTAAACAACGTACCATTCTAAATTCCTTCAATTTACTAAATATTTATAGTACTATATATGTTTAAGAACGAACATAAATTAACAATTACCTTTAATAATATCCATTATTGCGAAATAATATCTATGTAGTATATATATATATATATATATATATATATATATATATGTTCATTGATGATTAACTGTTTTAGGATTTTATATAAGTTTGCAAATATTAATTTTTTAATTAAATTAATATTAATAAAAAGTATAATATGAACAGTAATATAAAATTTAGCTTCTACTTAATTTATAATCTTTTTTAATAAAATAATTGAAATAAAAATGTGAGATGTTATTATATTAATTTCAATTTCAAGTATTAATTTTTTACATAAATTAAATATTAATAAAAAAAATGGACTATGAAAAAGTTATATAAAATTAAGTTTCTACTCAAAAAATATAAACACTAATTTATCAATTAATCATGTAAAAATAAACTTTTAAAAAGAAAAAAAAAAGTCAATTTTCAGAATTTTCATATTTTTAATCAAAAAAACTATATAAAAATTATCGGAAAATAAACATCCATAAATATTTTTATATTAATTTTATAGCTTTTCATATTCAATTCCTTTTTGAAAAAAGTTTATATTTTACAAAAAAAAAAAAAAAGTCATCACATTGATTCAATTTTTTTATATATTTCATTAATTAATAACTTGTACTTAAATCTTTAAAAAATAAAAATAAAATTCATTTGAAAAACTTTTAATATTCTAGTAATAATTTGATATTAAAATATTGCAAAGAGTTAAAACGCATTCTATTGTTGCAAAATTCATCTATATTCTTTCTTTTATCCATAGATTTTTTTTTTCAAATAATTAATTTATTAAATATGGAAATATTGAAATTAATTCATAATATTTATTATTTAGAAGAGTCGTCAATATAAAAGATTCCCATTTATATTTTTCCAAAATAAAAGATAAATCGATTTATTTCTAGAAAAACAAAATTAAAAGAATTATTTCATATGCATAATTTTTCTTTTGTTGTTTGCATTGTGGGCCGTGGGCACTCATATTAACAATAAAATAACAGGTAAGTTCGTACTTTCTAAAATAACATTTTAAAGTAAGAAATTCTTAAAAAATTATAAATGAGAAAATTTCTTTTAAGTATTGTCAAAGTGTTCAAATTATTTAAAGAATTTCCAATAAAAAAAATTCATTTATTCAGAAAATTAAATTAAAATTAAATTAAAAAAAAAAATAGGACGTGATTTTGACAAAAATCACTTGCGAAATGTGGAAGAGTTTTAAGAATCACACCGCTTGACATCATCCAAACAGCTAAAGTCAATGTAAACTCACAACAATTTTTGGACTTATTTATGGATCAAATTATTTATTTAATAGGTAGATTTAATTCATTTAGATTAGGTTTCAGATATACTTTTACTTAAGTTATATTTATTTAACTTAATTTAAATTATTTTTAACAATAAAAATACTTAAATATTAACAAAAATAATTTTTAATTTTTTATCAAATTATGAATAATGTTTCAAACTCTGAGATATAAACGAAAAAGTTGACAAATTTTTGAACTGCAGTCAAATTTGACCAATGCTTTTTTTTTTTGAGGTTTATTATTAATTATTATCATGTAAAATCTAAATTAAAATATTCATTACTAAAAAATTAAATTTATTTAATTAAATGATTCAAAATAAAAAATATGTATTTATTATTGATTTAAAATTTATAATTACATTTAAATCATTTTAATAATAATAAGAATAATAATAATAATAATAATAATTCTCACAAACATCAAAACTTCAAAGCCAAAATAAAAGTTAGAAAAAAGAAAAAGAAAAAAAACCCCAAAATTTGTTTTGTTTTCGTTTGTTTGGTTTTGTCAATAAAGTTGGCGTTTTTACAGATCCCAATGCATTGAAATTTCTACGGAAAGAGAGAGAGAGAGAGAGAGAGAGAGAGAGAGAGAGAGAGAGAGAGAGAAGTAAATCTGAAACGTTGTCCAAAGTTTATGTCAGAAATTGAGGAAAACTTTCAGGAAGCTACTTAACGCGGTCTTCCCCTCGTGTCCCTGACGTGGTGAGTTTTATGCGAAGCTGTAAATTTTTTTAACCAATTATTTAATTGGAAGAGTTTTAATTTTTTTAAAAATTTTTAAATAATTTTTTATTAAAATATTTTAAAATTTATTATTAATAATTATTATTATATAATTTTATTGCTATGTAAATTATAAAATTTATTTTGTTACTAATAAAAATATATATTTTATAATAAAATTAATATTTTATTAATAAAATATAATTATTATTAATATATCTAAATAAATTATTAAAATAAAAAATATGAATTTTTTAACTTTAAAAATTATTACAAAAATGAATTTTTTACATATATAATATATTTAATAAAAATAAAAAATAATTTCGAGAAATTATAGTCAATTTTCTTTAAAAAATATTTTACATAATACATTACAGATTGAATAATATTTTTATGCAAAACTTGTAATGTTTGTACGCAACAAATTATATACAAATCTTATCTTTAAAGATTTCTTACATAAATACATTACATATAACGCAAATTACATATAAATATTATGTAAATTATAATATTTTTATGTAATTTCTATAATCTTTTGTTATAATTTTACTAACTAATAAAAATATATATTTTATCTTAAGATTAATATTTTATTAATAAAATAAAGTTATTACTAATATACCCGAATAAATTATTAAAATAAAAAATATAAAATTTTTTCACTTCAAAAATTACTACAAAAAATAATTTTCTACAAAAATAATATATTTAATAAAATATAAAAAAAAATTTGAAAAAATTATAGTTAATTTTTTAAAAAAATATTTTACATAATACGTTACAGATTTGCTAATACTTTTGTGTGAAACTTGTAATCTTTTTATATAATTTAGTAATGATTGTATGTAACAAATTCCATGCAAACAATATCTTCAAAGATTTCTTGCACAAATACATTATATATAACACAAATTATAAATAAATATTACTTTTACTCTAATGTTACGTGTAATTCTTTTAATCTTTAGTTGTAATTCTTACCAACTAATAAAAAAGTACATTTTATCATAAAAATAATTTTTCTTAATACAATATAATTATTACTAATATACTCAAATATGAAAAAAATTTCACTTCAAAAATGACTAAAAAATTAATTTACTACATATATAATATATTTAATAAAAAGTAAAAAATAATTTTGAGAAAATTATGTTTAATTTTCTTAAATGAATGTTTTGCATATATATATTATCAATTTCGTAATGTTTTTATGTAAATCTGTAACATTTTGTATGTAACAAATTACAAACAAATATTATCAGATTACATATAAACATTACAATTTTACATAAACACACTTGCCAAAATTGTAATTTGTTTGTGTAATATATAATGAATGCGTGTACTGTGTAATGATTTATATAATATATGATGTATATGTGTAATTATAATAAAAAATGTATAATACATATTTTTATTATATATGAAAATAAACTTATGCAATAGATAATATAATTTATATAACTTCTATATTTTATGTAATACTATTTTCTATTACCTTTGTTAATATATTTATATAACTTACAAAATTTTTTTGTAAATATAATAAATTTATGTTTAACAATTTTATTATATTTTATCATAACTTATGTATTATATAATGTATATGTGTAATTATAAAAAAAATATGTAATACTTGCTTATATTACATATGATGATAAACTTATGTAATTAGATAATATAATTCATATAATTATAATATTTTATGTAATACTACTTTCTATTACCATGATATTATATTTTTTAACTTATAAAAATTTTATTTAAATATAATAAATTTATGTATTATAATTTTTATTAAATATTATCATAATTTATTTAAATAAATAGTATATATTTATAATTATAATAAAAATATATAATATAAACTTTTATTATCAATTATAATAATTTATGTAATCGATAATATAATTTAAATAATTATAATATTTATTGATAATTTTATTTTTTTAAATTATAAAAATTTATGTAAATATAATATATTTATATAATTATAATAATTTTATATTGTATTATATAATAATATAATAATATAATAATAATAATTTTATGTTGTATTATATAATAATATAATAATATACATAAAAAATTATAAACAATTATATTAATTGTAAATTAAATTTTACTATAAACTGACGGTAAGGAGCGCAACCTAAGCGCTCCCGAAATTGAGTTGAAACATCAATCTTTTGTTTTGTTTTTTACTACTACGGTATCCTAAAAAGTGAAAACAGGTTAAAAATTTTTTCACTCTCAGACTCAATCACCGACTTTTGAAAAGTAACATAACAAAGAAAGAGAGAGAGAGAGAGAGAGAGAGAGAGAGAGAGAGAGAGGGAGTCAACCGACCTTTATTTATTTATTTATTTTATTTTTTGGAGTTATGCACATCGTAAGGCTTCGAGGAGTCCACACCTTCTTCGTTGCCTTCTTTTCAAAAAATATATATATATATATATATATTAAATTTTGCATTGAAATTCTTTTTTTAGTAGTAATAGTGAAGGCAGGCATGCAGAGGACGAGAAGATATAACACTTAACACTCTCCGCCAAAACTAGGGTTCCCATCTTGTTCTCTCTTTGAAAAAAGGCCCATCCAACTGATTTTAAGGCCTTTTCCTACTCGTTTTCAGATCTAAAACCAAAAACCAAGAACTGGGTTTTCCTCTTAAGGAGAAAGAAAATAAGTAAGGGAGAGGGATAGAGAACGAAGAGCTACGAAGGGAATAAATATAAATATTTTTTCTTTTTTGCTTTGCTTTGCTTGCCTTCTTTCTCTTTCTTTCTCTCTATTAAAAATCACTTCTTTGTAGAGAGGGACTTCGAGACATTAGGAGTTCGATTATCTTTTTGTCTCCTCTATCCTCTTTCTTTTGTAATAGTTTTGTTGGTCTTGTTCAAATATTTTGTTTTTTTTTTTGAAAGGTGTTTTTGAGGAGTACAGTTTCATAGATTTCCTTGATGCATATGTTAGTCTGCTCTACTTCCTGGAAGTTCCTGATTTACTAATTTCATGGTCAAAGCCGAGTCATGGCTTGGCAATGGGAGTTTAGTTACTGAGAGTGGGTGTAAATTTGCAGAGAGAAAAGAAGAAACTAAAAACAAAGTTAGAGTGCTTGAAAGATAAATAAAAAGAAAAAGAGATTTTTGTTTAAACAAGGGGGATTTTCCTTGATGAGTTTTGGGGGCTTTCTTGATAATAGTTCTGGGGGAGGCCTTGGGAGTGCAGGAATAGTCGCAGACATCCCTTATAGCAACAACATGCCCACCGGTGCTATTGCTCAGCCTCGCCTTGTCTCACCTTCTCTTCCTAAGAACATATTCAACTCTCCAGGCCTCTCCCTTGCTCTTGTAATGATCATAACTACCTCCTGTCTCTTCAAGAATAAGCTTCCTTTGTTTTTATTCTTGTTGATTCTCACTTCACGACTGATCTGGTTTTTTTATTTTTGTGATGTTTGCAGCAGCAACCGAATATAGATAATCAACGAGATGGGACTAGAATGGGTGAAAACTTTGAGGGAAGTGTTGGGAGAAGAAGCAGAGAAGAGGAACATGAGAGCAGATCTGGAAGTGATAACATAGATGGAGCTTCAGGCGATGATCAAGACGCAGCCGACAACCCTCCGAGGAAGAAGAGATACCACCGACATACTCCTCAGCAAATCCAAGAGCTTGAAGCGTATGACTTCATGTTTCAAAGCAAATTTCTTTTTCCCTTTTCAGTTGGTTCAAAGAGCCTTAACAATTTTTCTTTTGCTTTTCTTGGTTTTGGTTTAGTCTCTTTAAGGAGTGCCCTCATCCCGATGAAAAACAGAGATTGGAGCTTAGCAAAAGGCTTTGTTTAGAAACTAGGCAGGTCAAATTTTGGTTTCAAAACCGTCGTACCCAAATGAAGGTATCTGCAAGAATCAAACCATTTTTTTTGTTCCCTACAAAATCTCCTTCTCCATTTTTTTTTCTTGGGGTAGCTCTGGTTGTACGGAATATTAAAACTTAAATCATTTTTTTCCAGACCCAACTGGAACGCCATGAGAACTCTTTGCTCAGGCTAGAGAATGAAAAGCTTCGAGCTGAGAACATGTCGATTAGGGATGCTATGAGGAACCCAATTTGTACTAACTGTGGGGGTCCGGCAATCATTGGTGATATATCTCTTGAAGAGCAAGATCTTAGGATCGAGAACGCTCGTTTGAAGGATGAGTTAGATCGAGTTTGTGCACTTGCTGGCAAATTTTTGGGGCGTCCCATTTCATCACTAGCTACTTCAGTTGCGCCTCCAATGCCGAACTCAAATTTGGAACTTGGAGTTGGTAGCAATGGTTTTGGAGGTTTAAGCACCGTGGCTACAACACTACCTTTGGGGCCTGATTTTGGAGGTGGGATAACAAATGCTTTGCCAGCGGTTCCTCCTAACGGACCAACAACTGGAGTAACTGGACTTGATAGATCGCTGGAAAGATCGATGCTTTTGGAGCTTGCTTTGGCTGCCATGCATGAATTAGTTAAGATGGCGCAAATTGACGAACCACTTTGGTTTAGGAGCTTGGAAGGTGGAAGAGAAATATTAAACCATGATGAGTACTCAAGGATATTCACTCCTTGCATTGGCATGAAACCAAGTGGCTTTGTCACTGAGGCTTCCAGAGAGACGGGAATGGTGATTATCAACAGTTTGGCCCTTGTTGAAACTTTGATGGACTCGGTAATCCAACTATATATTCGTTCAATTAGTCAGTTTCACTTGGATCTGAGAGTTTTTTTTTTTTTATATTCATTTTCTCAACTATATAACGCCACTCTTTGATTTAATTTTTAGTTTTCTTCTTCGTAGAATCGTTGGGCGGAGATGTTTCCTTGTATGATTGCCAGGACATCCACTACTGATGTGATATCTAGTGGCATGGGAGGAACCAGAAATGGTGCACTTCAACTGGTAAGTTAATTTCCTGCGATAATTAAGGCTTATCTCTATCTCGTCGCTATTTTCCCTTAATTATAACTCTTTATATATTTTCTGTTTCAGATGCATGCAGAGCTCCAAGTCCTTTCTCCTTTGGTTCCAGTTCGTGAGGTCAATTTCCTAAGGTTTTGCAAGCAGCATGCCGAAGGGGTTTGGGCGGTGGTCGATGTGTCTATCGACACCATCCGAGAAACTTCAAGTGCACCGACATTTGTGAACTGCAGGAGACTTCCCTCTGGCTGTGTTGTTCAAGATATGCCTAATGGATACTCCAAGGTAATTTTAATTTGATTACTAGGATACTTTAAATCGTCAACTTGTTTCTCTTTTACATTTATTGTGTCTTTTCCAGGTGGCTGTTCTTCCTCACTTTAGTCTTTAATGAGTTTTGCTGAAGTAACTACAACAATGGAGCTTAATTGTGAAACATTTAATTTTTGGAAAACACTAGGTCAAGAAATTCATGGACATTTGCATTCCCAAAGCCCAAACTTCATAGCTCATGCTTCTAAGAAATTTTTTTTTTTCTAGTGATTACTCACTTTAAACCCCACACTGTCAGTGCCTGGTTTTGCTTCCAAACCAATTCATTAACTCTTCTCTCAAGGAATCTGACCCTTCCGACACACTTAGGAGAGAGTATCTTATTTTATTGATTCGGATGCTTCTAATGTCAAAATATTGTTTAAATATCAAGTTTCAACAATTGGGTTTTTGCTTAATCACAATAAAATAATCTCCCACTGCGCTGCACAAAAGCAAATCGAGGTAATTACTCACTTACTCCCCATTATTTTATATCTATGGAAGCCTCTATAACTCTTCAATTTTTGTGCCTTGGACACATTAATTTCATATAAATATATATCCCATTGTAATCCTGAGTCTCTTGAGGAATAAACTATAGATTTGATGTTTCTATTCCAATCCTTTTGATGTTGCTGCTACCTTGTTTCTCCCGTTTAACCTACATTTAAGGCATCTAACTGCGTGTGACCTGGTTCCAGCCTCAGCTGATGTAGTTGTTTTCCTACTTCTAACGAGGGCCTTCTTGTCAAAAATCTTAAACGTAGGCTTAGCTCTTTTTTGTTTGCATCTGAATTATCTTAGGATTTGAGCCGACATCAATACACAATTCGATGTCACAACTCGCGGTGCAACATTGTTCCTCTAAAAACAAATTGTTTTTAAAAAGTTTATCTTTCTCCCTTATTCAATGGTCCTAACTTTTTTATTTAATGCCTCAACACAAGGGACAATATCACTCTTAAGAGATGCCATTTCTTTCATTGAGCCCAATCTTTGAGTCATTTCCAAGATTTGCCTCGTATTTTTCTATTATAGAAAATCAAAAATCATTTGTCAATAACGATATTATATAAAAATGTCGAATTGACCAAGAAAAGTTTTCAATATTATACTATTACTACTAGTTATAATAATTAAATATCCCACTGATTAATTTGTTCTCCAATGATAGATTGACTGGTATATTCAGTTGATTCTTCATTGCTAATTTTCATTAAAGCTTAATAGAAGTGTACATTTTTCTTTTTCTTTTTTTTTTTAATTTATATTTGAGAAATTTGACAAAGTCATTATTGTACCAATGATTGTAACGCAAATAGTCAAGATTCTGCATGGAATGGCCACTGACGATTGATACTGAAAAATGGCAGGTTACATGGGTTGAACATACAGAATATGACGAGAGCCAAGTTCACCAACTCTACCGCCCTTTACTGAGCTCTGGCATGGGCTTTGGTGCCCAACGTTGGGTGGCCACCCTTCAACGCCGATGCCAATGCCTTGCTATCCTTATGTCCTCCAATGTTCCCACTAGAGACCATACTGGTAACCCTTAAAAAAAATATTATTATACCATATATATATATATATATATACACTAAAATTTACGAACATGGATATTCAATGTTTATTTATTTATTGTAGCTATAACTACAAGTGGGAGACGAAGCATGTTAAAGCTAGCCCAGCGGATGACGGAAAATTTCTGTGCTGGGGTGTGCGCCTCGACGGTTCACAAATGGAACAAGCTGAATGCTGGGAACGTGGATGCAGACGTTAGGGTCATGACACGGAAGAGCGTTGATGATCCTGGTGAGCCACCGGGCATCGTGTTGAGCGCGGCTACTTCCGTTTGGTTGCCAGTGTCGCCTCAAAGACTGTTCGATTTTCTACGCGATGAACGGCTGAGGAGCAAGTGGGACATCTTGTCCAACGGTGGACCCATGCAAGAGATTGCCCGCATCGCCAAAGGCCAAGATCACGGCAACTGCGTCTCCCTTCTCCGTTCCAACGTAAGTATACTCGTCATCGTCATCATATTATCCCTCCCTTTCTCTTTCTCTTTTTGTTTTCCCATTTTTTTCACGTATTAAAAAGGAAATCAGTTTCTGAAAAAAAAAATAGAAGTGGGTCAGATGGATTTTGTCGTCTAAGGATCAAAGGTGAATTTGAAAGGACCAGTCTTGAATTTGGAAGTATCTATGAAGACAGTTTACAGCATGATATGAAAAACAGGTTTTGATTTGCAAGCTTTAAAAGAAGTCAAAAGTATCCGACGCTTGTTACCTTTCTAACTTTTTTTCTGACCCCACAACTTTTTTTCTTTGGCCTTTTTTCTTTATGAATTAAAGCTTTCGATTTTCCCATTTTGACTGTTTCTTTAGCAACTGACACTGAGGACCAAATTATTGATAATTTTAAAATGTTAGATTCTCGAGAAAATGGGGCGTTGTTGTGATTAGGATTGTTTGGTTTATTTATTTATTTATTTTTGGTTGCAGGCCATGAACGCAAACCACAGCAGCATGCTGATATTGCAGGAGACGTGCATAGACGCGGCGGGATCGCTTGTGGTGTACGCTCCCGTTGATATCCCAGCCATGCACGTTGTTATGAACGGTGGTGATTCTGCTTACGTGGCATTGCTGCCCTCGGGTTTTGCTATAATCCCGGATGGTCCAGGATCTCATGGGCCCACCTCTAATGGTCATATTAACCGGAATGGCGGTGGTGGGATAGAGTCCAAGAGAGTGGGTGGGTCCCTTCTCACGGTGGCTTTTCAAATCTTGGTGAACAGTTTACCGACGGCCAAGCTCACGGTAGAATCGGTGGAGACGGTCCATAATCTCATTTCATGCACCGTCCAGAAGATCAAAGCTGCCCTTCAATGCGAAAGCTGAGGGCAAAATAACTCACGTTTTCTTAATTTTGTACAAGTTTTTTTTTTTCGTTTTAATTTAACATGGAAATTTGTCGTGTATTTAGTCGTTTGATGGAGTTGGTTGTGGTGACGACTGAAGAGAGCTTTTGCGACGTTTGTATTTTGTGAGAAAAACTGTGTGTGTGTGTGTGTGTGTGTGTGTGAGACTGGGGGGTGTTGAGTCAAGAACGAACCTCTCGTGGAGATACTCCTTGCATGGTGATGGTCAGGCAGTGACTCAGCACAAGGCAAGGTGGGTGGTTCGGGTATTGACTCAGGTCGACCCTTGACATGGCTCAACGGGGGAAAATGAAAATAAAGTTAAAACCCAAGAGCAAGAAATCTACAGAAGCAGTGCCTTGTGAAGCCAAATCTCTTTTCATTGGGGTTTAATTTTCCAACTTTATTATTCTGTGGAGACGATTGCATGGTACTGTCATTGTGTCATGGAACATGTTGTACTGAGTTGTCATTTTTGTTACGGGTTTGGCTTTTGGAAACTTACTAAATGAATGTATTGATTTCACACTTCAATTTATCCGACTATTTTTCCTTTCTTCAAACTCTTCCTTCAATCTACGTTTTCATGGCGGCTGAGTTTGATTGGGTGTGTAGTGATTGTGAAGGTTGGGGGGGGGGGTTTATAAGCGGTAAGTTGCGAGGGGGGGTGGCATTAAATGCGGGAGCAAAAGCTATTGGGAGAAAGCGTTGCTTTCATTTGATGCTGATGGTTTGGCATTGTCTCCGGGAATACGTGGAGAAGTCAATAAAACAGAGCCACGTTTCCGGTAGGCATTTGACAGACAGGAACAGAAAGCGGAGAGGAGTCTGAAAGTAACGGCGTTTTTGGATTATGATGCAAAGGGATGCGTATTGTTTAGCTTTGCTTGCCAGCCTTACTGGGCTAGCTAGCTGGTAGAAGCTTTGATTCTCAATCTGTTGATGGATTGCGTATTTGTGTGCAACGGGCCGAGTGCCACAGTTCGTAAAAAAAAAATTATGATTTATGTAATAAAATTCTATTTAATATGTAAGTGTTGAAATATTTTTGTTTTGAAAGTTACTGTTATCCTGAGATCATAATATCATGATTAAATAATATTTTGCGAATCGTTGCGAATTGACATTGAGCTTTGAATCTTTCACATTTCATGAGTGAGGAACATGAGTTTTGGAAGTTTTGGGTTACATCATTGTGCGAGTCGTCTACTCTTGACGCAGTTATATCACAGCCGAACCAGACCCAGCCAGATTTATGGAACAAATATAAGAAAAACAAAAACTGGGCCCCTTGAACTGCCCTGATGGGAGATAGTATTAAATTTTACCTTTGAATTCTGAGCATCTGCCCCCTGGTTGCTGGCGGATATTTGGTTACTTTTTCATTCGTCTTCAAGAAGAAAAATGATAGAGAAGAAAAAACATAAGCGGACTTTGCCCTTCATCATTTCCCTTTCAGAAGAAAATTCAAAGTGTTTTTGAGTAAAGATTAATCATACATAACATAAATGTACAGGGGAAGGAGTAGGGTAGCAAAGTGCTGTTGAGGGTCAAATCATGCCCCTTCCATAAATGGTGTCGATATATTTGGTTATACACCTACACAAGCAAATATCTAATTTGGGCAGAAATTCAATTAAGCTATCTTTATCCTCTTTATAATTAAGGGTACAGCTTTCAATTATTTATCAAAATCCTCAATTAGCTTTCGCTGATCCAAAGGAAAACAATAGGATTCTTTTTGGTTATCAAAATTTGATCTAATTAATGAAACGAAAAATTCAATACTCTACTGCAACAAATCACAGGTTTGTTGACGATAATCACAATGTTTTAACTTATAATCTTCTACATTTTTTAGATTAAACATTTACCATATATAATAAGGTATTCATTTTTCTTCCATCCTTACAAATTCCCAGTTTTGTCAGATTTTACCTATGCGAAAGTTAATTGGTGGAATTGGATGCATGATGATGATATAGAAGGTTATATTGAGCAAATTTGTTGCGTTTGAAGTGGTAAACCTTGAAAGGTAGTGCTGCATCAATCTGAGGAAATCAGCTCTTAAATTGGAAAGTGATGAATGGCATATCGGCTTTGCCTAATCTTAGTAAATACTTATGAAACGGAAACCTTACTCAAAACCCAAAATTTTGAATTAAAAGATATTTAAATTTATATAATTAATCGGTTAAAAATCTGAAATCGTTCGATGAAGATTAATAACAAGTTTTGATATTTAACCATATGCATAGTTGAATACAAACCAAAAATATTAAAGTTTTGGTAGTCTTGAATAAGGCAAGCAATAATGAAGAATCATGAGTGACTGCTTAAAATAAGATTTTGCTAACAAGTAATTTAAAAAATATATTTTAAATTCATTTAAAATATTATTTATAGCAATAATATTATATTAAATATAATAATTTAATAAAAATAATATTATATATAATAATTTTAACTAGCAAAATTCCTAAAAATATTAGTATTGTAGTAGTTTGTTTTTTGTGGAAATGAGATGTGATATTGTTTTGTTGCCAAAAGCCAAATTTTGTAATATCTTTTCTTTCTTTTTTTTCTATTTTCTTAAACTCGTAACTTTTTTAAAGTCTATAAATTGTGTTCATGTTATCTGAGCTACTAATCGGGTGGATCTGCCATGTGAAATTAAAACTTGAGGTTTCATGGGATGAACATGGCGGAAGATGCACGTGAGGATGACAGAGATATGTGGATACAGGTAGGTGAAGACGAAGGCAATAAAGTCAAGAAAATGAAATGCTATCCGAAACAGGGAATAGCAGTTGGACATATATATTTGTGCAGGATTATGGCGCAGCAGCTTTTTTGGACCTTTCTACTTCTCAATCACTCAAAATCTACTTTCCTAGCTATAGCTGGCATTGCGCCCCCAATCATCCAATCTTCCCACCCTCTGTTGCTGTGAGAGACTCTCCACCGTACCCTTCCTAAGGGCAATGGACCATCGCATGCTGGTGGGGCACGTCCCAACCTCCTCTCCGCCAAGCCGCACTAAAATCTCGCTTACTATGGTTATTGACGCTCTCTGTTAAATTAAAGATTATATTTTATCTTAAATATTATATTAAATAAATAAAATTTTATTTTTTACATTTAAAATTATAATTTAACAATTCAAATCACAAAAGTAAAAGCTTTACGGTCTATGAGTTTGCTTTTTAAGTTAAAATGAATTTATTTAGTTTTAAACTTATTTATTTTGAGATTTTAACTTCGCATAATATTTTTTTTTACAATAACAATTTTTAAATCTTAATTTTTTTGACTATATTTTTAAAATATTTTTTTAATTCAACTTTCTTTTAATTCAAAATTTTTCCAGCAAGATTGATCTGGCTTTAAGATCATCTTGAGATATGATATATTTGCAATATTAATAATTTTTCTCTATACATTCAATACGCACTTACATTCACTTTGATATCTGTTTTTGTTATCTTGTTTTATTACATAAAAATTGGTTAAAATCGCTGAAATAATACAAGTCTTAACTCTTTTTAATCTAATCAATCATCCTGTATTAACTTTAGTAAGACATCCATAGGATGCTGAAGCTTAGAAACTTCAAAATTCTCAGTATCATGGAATAGTCAAACGCTATCAACCTAATTAAAACTCTCAATCAAATACTTCAAACGTTTAATATTCGTATAAAAATTATATTTAATCAATACATATATATATATATATACACACACCCAAGGTTTAATTTCTATTTAATCCCTTTATTTTTAGTTGAAGTGCACCAAATTTTGCTTGAAGCAATTGATTATTGATATGTATTTTTAAATTAATGTCATGATTATAGGGAAAAAAAACCATGAATATCATATTAATTATATATTAAAATTGATTGTATATATAAATATTTATATTTATTTTAACATATAAAATATTTTTATAAATAAAATCGTAAAATATAATAAATTCCGTGAAATACAGTAATTAAAGCAGATAATAAATTGAAGGTTGACGCGGATCATAGCATCTAACATAATAGTGAATGAATGTTGGACTTGTCTCCCTTTCCTATTTCCGATTTCTTCCTTTTTGAGGTGGGGTCGGATTTTTTGTCTTGTTTTCGACACAAGAAACCTTTCCTGATTAATAATGTGCTTTTTGGGGCATTCAATTATTGATCAGTTTCAAAGGCAAAAGCTTCTTCCGCTGACTTATCAATAATGACATTTATGTTCTAAATGCTTACCAACAAGTTGCAACTATAGTAACTTTTTATTTTATATATATATATATATATGTAAATAATAGTGAACATAAATCCAATAGTCTTAAGTTATCTACGCTTGATTTGATGTAGATTATTATTATTATTATAAGATGTACACAAATATATCATTCGTTGAACACCCGCCCAACTTCCTCAAATAACAATCTTCATTTCATTTTATTTTTAAATAAAATAAAATATGAGATCCAATGTCAAACGTAAAATTAAAAGTTATAAATTATGATAAATTATTAAAAAATAAGAAATATGAGCAATAATTTATATTCGGTTAGGATTAAACTTTTTGATATATTAAATTACATGTTCGATTTAATAAACTCAATTGAAATTGAATTTATTTAAAATAAAATTTTTTTAAAAAAATTTTAAATCAATTCAAATCATGTCAAAATCAAATCTGAATAAACTAGTTTTACAATTCGAATTTGACCCTATTAAAGACATCTATAAATAAGATTTGTGTATAAATTTAGACGATGCAATAGTAGATGCCTAGGGTCATACATCTCATGCTTACTTGCCAGTAGGTAGAAATTTTGGAAAGCATGTTTAACCCAGTTCATGAAATGACCTCTGGGCCTCAAATAACCAACATTTTCACCTTCAACTGTAAATTTTGTGAGGAGAATCTGATCTTCATTTGAAAATCAAAAAAAAAAAAAGAAAAGAAAAATTTTGGATTTGATTGCTATCATCACATGAAATCTCCCATCATTTGAGACAAAATTTCATAATTGAGAAGCACCGGAAATTATGTTATCATAAACCAATCTAATTAAGTCTTATAAGTTTAAAAACTAGTATTTGTATTTGAAGTAAGAAATTTGAGTTTGCTATAAATGACACTTTATGAAACACTTAATGCTTTGATTGAAGTAGGGGGTATTTGGTCCCTTTGGCTTTGAGCTTTCAAATGGAATTACAATAAAAAATAAAAGAGGTTGCTGTAGCATTAAATTAAGTACCAGCCCTGCGTCTTGAAACTAACTAAGATTGTAACATTTCGGTGGTCGGTGCAAGATGCAATAAAATGAGTGGTAACTAGCTGGGACCATTTCGCTTAGCCAGATTGTGACACATTTCTCTCTTTATTTATTAATATTACTATTTTTTTTCTCCCTTGCAAATAAACAAATCCACTGTTTCAATCTTGAAATCTCACGAATTAGTCTAGTAACCAAATATAAACATACATGCGTATGTATTATTTATTTAGAGCAAAGAAATTAAATGTTCAAATGCATAAAGCTGCATATCATTATGCGACAACCAAAGGCGTTGAAACTGGGGAGTGGGGGGTTCTAATCTCATTGTCAGCCTTTATTATATACTAAAGATATATTTGGATAAATAGTGAGATTAAAAATAGTAATAACACTAAGTTTAGTTATTATAGTCTTTAAGATTAAAGGTTATAATAATGAGATTAAAATTTAAAGTGAGATATGTATTTGAATTTAAAATAGTGATGATGGTGAGATAAATAATAGTTAAAAAAAAATAATCATTGAGAATATTAAATTAAAATATGTTTATATAAAATAAATTATTATAAAAATATTAAATTTACATTTATGTTAATTAATAAAATATATATTAAATTTATATTTATATTAAATAATAAAAATATATTTATTTCAAAAAATAAAAGAATTTAAAAAATGAATAAAATAATATTTGTATTTTTGATGTAATTATTTATCTTTAATTAACCATATTAATTATATATTTATTATATACTAATATAGTTTATTAATATTATATTAAATAAAACAAAGTTAAAGTGCAGGGACAAAAGTGTCCCTTTGTCCCTGCACTAGTGAGCAACCCTCCCACTGGAGGGCTGCTCGTCCGCTGGAGCTCGAAGCTCTAGTGGAGGAATAGGGCACCAGCATGGTGAGAGCATGTTCACCGTACTGGTGATTGGCGTTTCAAACACCAAGTGCGACACGATTAAGGCAAAAAGTGACGCCAACCGAGTCGGATTGAAACTCCGTTTGATTCCAATCAGAGCTTAATTTGAGAATCTAACTCTGTAGCTATGAAATTCAATTTTTTAATGTTTAAATATATATAAAAAAAATAAATTAATATATATTTGCCTTCCAAAGATTTTTAAATTTTATAAGTATTTTAATTAAGTGATTTAAAGTAAGATTAACAATAATTAAAGTAATTAAAGGTAAGATATATGAAATAATATCTTAATATATTAAAATCGATGAGAAAAATTATTAACTATCATATTTAATATATATTATTATAAATAATATTTTAATTAATTTTAAAAAATACTTTTAAGGAGATTTGTTAACAAAATGCATATTTTAATTATAAAATCTAACAATATTTGGTATTGAAAATTTAAAAAAATATATGAAAAACAGCAATGTCTTTAATTAACCATATTAATTATATAATATTGAAATATATATTTATTATATACTAATATAGTTTATTAATATTAATATTATATTAAATAAAAATTATATTACTTTTAAATAAAAAAAAAGTTAAAGTGCAGGGACAAAAGTGTCCCTTTGTCCCTGCACTAGTGAGCAACCCTCCCACTGGAGGGCTGCTCGTCCGCTGGAGCTCGAAGCTCTAGTGGAGGAATAGGGCACCAGCATGGTGAGAGCATGTTCACCGTACTGGTGATTGGCGTTTCAAACACCAAGTGCGACACGATTAAGGCAAAAAGTGACGCCAACCGAGTCGGATTGAAACTCCGTTTGATTCCAATCAGAGCTTAATTTGAGAATCTAACTCTGTAGCTATGAAATTCAATTTTTGTAACTTTTAAATATATAAAATAATAAATTAATAAATTAATATCTATTCACCCTATAAAAATTTTTAAATTTTACAAGCATCGGTAACTAAGTGATTGAAAGAAAGATTAACTGTAATTAAAGGTAAAATATCTGAAGTAATATCCTCATTTAATATACTAAATCAATGAATAAAGTTATTAACTATCACATTTAATAAATATTATTATAAATAATATTTTAAGTAATCTTAAAAAAATGCTTTAAGGATATTTGTTAACAAAATGTATATTTTAATTATGAAAGCTAAAAATATTTTGAATTGAAATTTAAAAAAAAAAATGAAAAACAGCAATGTCTTCAAATTTTTTTAAATATAATTTAAATCTCTTAAGAAACAAAAAAAAATTAACAAAAAATCGGTTGTCACTCTGCAAAGCACCCATTAGACCTACCCAAAAAACTCCTATTACTTATTAGTAGGAGATCTACAACAATTTAATGTGTTTTTGTCCTTCTGCTCATCACTAATTATTAAAACATAATAAACTTAATTAAAAATTTTTTAATGCTAAATAACAACTTTATCATCATATCCCAATAATAATTAAAGAAAAAAATTAAAAATTGGAAATATATGTATATAACCGACAAAAACTAAGAAAAACAATAATTGAACGTGGGATTTTCACATTGACAGGGCCACAAACAAAAGCTAAAACATGAATGAAGCCTAGGGATGTTTAGAGAGCTTAATTAAGCAAAACGGAAAAGGTTTAGGCAGCGCTCAGAGTCAAACTCTGAAACGGCGAAGTTTCAGCCAACTAGTAGCCAGCCATACCCCATCCTTCTGAAGTTATATTTGAAAAATTTTATATTGGATAGAAATAAAAAAATTTAAAATATAAAATTTTTGTTATTTTTAATTTTTAAATTAAAAATAAAATTTTTTTGAAAATATGAGAAAGAGCAAAGAGGAACCGAGGTCGCAACATGTACCTTAGCAACGCCCCTGATAACATGACATGCGAGGGGTAGGCTCTTTTTAATATTTTTTTTCCTAACATAATTCATTTGGTGGGTGCAAAAAGGGCTACTACTTTCTTTTTCCCCTTTAATGAAACGTAGAATAATTCGCATGGAGCAGCTAAAGCGAGTCCTTAATATCAAAAACTTCCCCCCCTTAGATCTACTTCGCCATTTTAAGGGCACTTTGGTGCAAGCATTTATGTTCTAACGTGCAATTTGGTAAACCGAAAAAAAAAAGAAAAGCATTCACATTTCACAACAAATTTCTATAATACTACTAGTTTCTGTTGCACCGCAAGAAAAAAGTTAATTCACCACTCACCACTTTCAAGTTTGATTTGGACAATTAAATGTTGTTAATGTTGTTCCTGACGTGACATGCTCTTACACGAAATTGATTTCTCTTTTTCCAAGTAGGTAACAACGAAAAACTTTATCTTAGTAATTTCATACATGCATTTATTTAGGTTCTTCTCAAATTTGTCTCCATTTTTTCGTTATTTTGAGGACGTTATTTTTCTTTTAGGCAACACAATTTACATTGATCTGATCAATTTGGGATTTTTTTACCTCCAAAGTAGTATAAAAATCGAACTTTATGCGACTTGTAGCATAGCCTGAGGTGAAGAAACTCAGTAAGTTTACAGCGTCTTAAACTGGAAAAACAATGAGTCCCGTCCCCGAAGCAATATCTGCCCAACAAATCTTTGGTAGTGGATTTTGTAAGTTCGGCTCATATGGGTTTACGATTGTTTGGTCAATGGGCTTGAGGGTTCAGCAGGTCCAACTAGATTTCTGACGAAATGCTTAAAAAGGAAGAAGAAATCAAATAATAGTGCTTGTTGTGTGATTTCCATCAAGGTTGAATCTCGGGTGGCTGGGCACTTTATGTTCATGGGACGCTTGCAATGGCCAATATTTAATTTGTAATAAACTTTTACTTCGTAGTTGGAATGGAAATCAATTTCATGCCTTTTGTTTTAAATAAATGAATTTGTTTAATGTTTAACGTGGGAAATGAGAAGCAAGAAGAGTTCTAAGCTATTGAAAGAAAAAACCCAAGGAATTATGAATTGCAAAAACATATATAATAAAACTCAATTAGTAAACAAATTATAGGATGAACAATGGTTTAGGATCCGCGGACCAATCGGTATACAGTGTTTTATTTCACGTTCCTTGCGCAGTCGTAAAGAGTATAAAAGAAGAAACGAAAGTAGGCTTCGAATTTGCAGAATAGCGAGGACCCAGATTCGGGTCCTAATTCTGAGTACGAAGTGAAACAGAGGAGTCTCAATGATGGAGATGAAAGCAGGTAGATTATTAATCAAGATTAATTATGACTATAATCAAGATCAAGATTACATAAGCAAACAAATCTTCATGATATTTGCGGTATTGCCAAACGTTTGGAGTCTACGAATGCAATGTTCTCATTTCTTTGGTGGATCATCGGGTTTTGTTGGATTAACTGGCAAATGGACAAGCTATGACACATTATTCACCTCAGCTTTAGTGGTTATTACTATGCCATCATTTCAAGATGGATTTCAAATTTTTTTTTACTGCAAATTATTTATTATTGCTAACTTCTTAGATGGGTTCTTAGTTATGCAGGCTTTCTTGTTACATTTCTTTGCATTTGACGTGGTGTTCTGCAATACTAATAATCGGTGGTGCTGGTGCGTGTCTCATTTGGTCTTTGCTGTTTGATGCTGTCTTTCTTGCATCATGGTAATGCTCAGACGGACCGGGTGAAAAGTTCACCTTTTTTACTAGCATTGTTTTAGATTAGAATAATCATTTCGTTGATTTATTTCTCACAACTTCGCTTTTGGTGGATTAGTTTTTTAATCATGATTGAGACAAAGATCGCCCTTTTTTATTAAGTTTTTGTCAAAGTGGAACACAAAATCCAATGATAAAATCTTGCTCAATGATTAATTAATTCTGTAATGAGTTGGTGACTATTGATTAGACAGTCAATTCAGTACGAAAACTTTATTTTTTGTATCGGCCATGATCTGGATGGTCCCCTTTTTGATGTCTCAAAAGAATGTGCTTGGCATAAACAACTGAAATTTCAGAAACAACATTGCTTAAGTTGACCACGAGGTGGTCATTGTTTATTTAATCTTCCTGTTCTTGGATGTTGGAAAGGCTCCGGAAATTCTGTTGTTCCCAGTCCTACAAGGAAAAAATTATAGGTATTATTAAAATTTATGTTTTTTGAATTTGAATATAAATATATGATAGGTATATATTTATATGGATATATTTATTTTTTTAAAATTTTTGCTTATTTAAAAGGTTTTTCAAGTATTATATGCGGATATCCAATATGTCTGTAGCAAAGTTTAGCATTTGCATTCGCACATTGAATCAAATTCTGGCAGTTCATCGACATCATAACGAAATCCACATACATGCTTTCTCAGAATGTAACTGAGATCGAGTTGGCAGATCAAATTTCTCTCTTCCATCTATAAAATGGATTGCTAAAATCAGGGATTTTCAAGTTGCTAGTCATACTTATATGATGTGAGAGTGATTGTGATCCATTCTTTGGTCTTTAATGTTTGTTCTCTCGGTCTTTCGCAGAACGGAAACACCATTTTTTACAAAAACTAATGTTGCAATCATATATATGTATATGTAAAGGAACGCTGCGTCTGCATTTCTGCATATATATGTCGATGAAGATGGGTGCGAAGTGCTCGAACTTCGTTGCTATCACCAGTTTCACTGCACCTATATTGGACAAATGTTTGTGCATGAATGCCACCTGCCTTCTCAGCAAGTTCAACATTCTAAAGATCAATGACCTAGGAGATAGTTAAGAATTAAAAAAAAAAAAAAAAAAAACTAGATGGAGTAATTAACAGTACTTCTTTCACTGCTTCTATGTACCTTATGTGATTGTAAATCTAATATCTTGTTGGCATCCTATGACTAATTAGTGCAGCTAAGAATAGGTTTTGCTCTTATCTGTTTTTTTTTTTTCTTTTTTCCCCCCAAATTGTTAATGTATAGTGGAATAAGCTTTCCCAGTTTATTTTCCTTTACGTCCCTCTGGTTTAGGGTAATCACTTTTGATTTAGTTCATTGTTAATGGAGTGATTAGTTTACTATACAAATCAATAGTACAATATTCTATAATAACTTAATTGATGGAATAAATCAATATTTTCCAAACTTTCTCATTTAATTTTTTTCTTTTTAACTTGGAAGGAACTATATTTCTAGGGATATCATGCCTCTTTCTATGGTGCAATATTTTATAGTAACTTTAATTTAGAATATTGTTTCCAAAAAGAAATTAAGTGGGAGAGTTAAAAAAATAATATTGTTATACCCATAAGTTACTCTAAGATATTATAGTAATAAATGCATTCATATAAAAGTAAAAGGCTCCATAGATGCATGAGAAGGTATTCCCCTTCAAAACTTTATTCATTTGTATTGTCTGTCAAATCATTTAATAAAGATAGATTAAGTGGAGTATCAACTTTGATGTTTATTTACAATTTTTCTTATGAAATTATCCCCAAAAAAAATCACAACAAATATCACGATGTCTATCAATGTCAAAATTAATTAATCGATTTTGTTTTTATATTTGAATCTTAAAAGGTAAACGTGAGAAACACTACTGAATTTAATAGGAAAATTAAAGTAAAATTTCATTGTTGCCGACCACACATATCAAACCGAAAAGTAGGTTAGGTAGGGATACACCCTTAACACGAAAAATGTTTTACATGTTCAAAGCGTTCCTGGTCGATTGCCGACCAATAGACCATGCATGAGCTGTGAGCAGGCATTCTCAGTTGACTATCCTGTTAATATCAGTCAAGGTTAAACAGCTTTATATGATAAAAAATAAAAATGAAAGACATAATCATTTTCTACGCATTGTGAAAAAACATAAACATATTTAGTGAAGACATGGTTAATGCATGCATGTCATATTTGTTAGATTTTCATACACCCACGGGTGAAAAAATATATAAATAAATAAATGAGAAAAATAAAAAGTTATGTACAGATGATGGATAGTTTTTTAAATTAAAAAATTAAAAATAAATTATTTAAAAAATAATAAAACTTTTATATTAAGTAACATGCATACCCTTTATTTTAAATGTTTATTAAAATTAAATTAAAATTTTTTTGATCAATTCTTCAATTAAATTGACATCACTTAACTCGTGACATCAAACTTAATCAGAAAAATTATAATAGAATATATATTGCATTTATATTTCAAGTTTAATAAAAAATACAAAACATAAATGCATGTATAAATTGGCAAATGTAATGATTGAAACAACTGTATATATTCATGTGTGTATACTGTATAGTTCATCAAGGAATGAAAATTTCTTAATTATTATGTAGTCGAGAATGAAACTTCTTAATGTACTTAATTAAGGCCTTTTCCTATATGTAAGTCCAAGTATATTTTTCCCGAAAATGTAACATACATATTATTGTTTTCAAGGGTATTGAAAATGCGAGGAAGTTTCTTATGATCTGCAAACACCTTGTTTCTAAGAAACTGAATCTTTAAAACCAATAAAGACTGGCATCATATGGTTCTTGAAATTAATTAAGGAAGTTTACGAGAAGGAAGGTAGAAAGGAGAGACGCTCTTTACCTTCAGTCATTTCCGTTCCGATGCTGAACCAAATTATTTACTATTATTTTTACTAGTATTAAATTGTAGATATGACGGCTTGCTCTGCAGGGACAAACTGACGGGCATGACGAGGAAAATACTTTGTTTTAAAAAAAAAGAGAGAATAGAATTAGGCGTGGCCACGTGGTTGTTTTGAATAATAACGAGTGCTATAAAAAAAAGCTTCGTTTGATATTCAAAACCTGAAAATTTTCTTATTTCACGTGTTTTTGACTCCAATGCTTTATGATATTGTACTAAACCCATGCACAACTTCATTTTGCTACTACTCGGGTTGTTATTAGGTTGTAAATTTAAATAAATATAATATAATATAATATAATATAAATAAATAAATATTTTAAAATTTATATAATATAAATTATTGATGAATTAAAATTTATATAAATATATATTTTTTAAAATACATAAATTATCAATGATAATAGACGAAAAAGGAACAGCAAGCACATACAGTAATACATCTTGCAATGAGCTTGGGCCCTTGGCCGATGTCACATTATCTGTTTTCAGCCGGAGTCAGTGGCTACTGGTTGATCGCTGACGACTGAGGGCCACTTTCTTCGGTGCATTCCTTTGTTGTAAAGGCAAAGTAAAATACTTTATAATCACCCATGCCAGGAAGTAGCAATATTGTTTTTTTTTTTTTTTTTAATATCCTTAGTTTTCTTTATTAATAGGAGAAAATCAATAGATAAGGAGGTTGATTGGTTGCTGGCACACAATAATTAAACATCATGCTGGAAAATTGAGTAATCACTTTAAATTGATCCTATGTGTGTTTTTAATTTACACAACTTTGATATTGATTCCATTTTAGTTCCTTGAAAATCATGTAAACAAAGAATTAGATTGATAGCCACTCCAAATTGGAATCCCAGTAACAACTCCGAAATCTTTGCGTCCATCAATGGGAATTCCGAGCCCTGTCGCTGCCGCCGCAGCCACCGCTCCCGCAGCCTGGGAAGAACAAGCAGCGGCATATAAGGGCTCTTTTACTCTAACAGAAACGTTAATGATTCCATTCTTCAGCCCCTTGGGATCCCTCAGCCGATAACTCAGGAATTGCAGACAAGTCTCTGGGGAATACCCTCCGACAAAATCCGTCACCGGTATTCTCGCAAATCCGACGGTCTTATCCCCACCGGAAGCTGAAGCCTTGCATTTTACTTCGAGGCTAATGAAGCGCGTCTGCATGGGCATGTCCATCACTAGTTTGTCGTTCCATGAAGGGTAGCACCCTCCTTCTACATCCATCCTCGTCGTCTTACAGTTAAAAGGGTCGATCCAAACGGTGACGAAAGCGTTCTTTTTGACCGATTTGTTATGGATTCTCAAGTCTTCTCCTGACAAGATCGTGATCTCCAGAGTGCGAGACTTGGTCTCCATTATAACTAATTAATGAAAAAGAAAAGGAGAAAAATGCACAAAGCTGGAGGAAATTAACGAGGTTTCCTAGGGTGATTGGGATTTAATGAAAATTTGAAAGGCTAGGGGTGACGAGAAGCAAGAGCCGCGGGGAGAGTTATATAGGAAGTTGTTCAAACGAAGCTGATGAGAAAAGCGGCGGAAAGGGAGAGGGCGCTGCAGCTTATTTAGACTTCAAAATTGTAGACCCAATTAAAGGGCAAAATAAAATAGTAAGCCCGTAATTTCGGGGGTAAAACTGTTGGCCAGGTTACCACGTCCGGCAGGTTTAGGTTCTGCAAGTTATGCTTTTGGATAAATTTTTTATAAATTTAAATTTATTTTATTTTATTTAAATTATTATTTAATAATAAAATAATTTTATTTAAATTTAATTATAAAAAATATATATTAATATAAATAAAATAATATTTTAATAATGGTATAAATAGTAAGATAATATTTTAAGTTGATATCAATTTCACCCGATCTAAATATGAATAAAAAATTTAAAAAATTTTAAGTCATACTCATAATTTAATTCGATTCGATTCATAAATAAATTTATTTAAAAATATATGATACGAAAAAGTTAACTACATAGAAATATCTTATTTTAACGATAATTTTTATTAAATGGTCATGTAAGCTTGAAATAGAAATCAAAGCTTACATATTCATTCTAGAGCTCTTCTAGTAAGTAGGCCAAGAGAATGTTAATTTAATTGAAACAGTTTAATAAAAAATTAATTTAATTAATTTTAACAAAAATAAAAATAACATTAATAATATATTATTTTACTATTTTTATAAAAACATATCTTAAAAAACACATAATAAGTGGACAATTCTAATTTTTCATTTTTTTTAAGTTTCTAGCGACGGTCCACAGTCAGTGCAAAAATCAAAATTTAATGGGGTCAAAAACAAATCATCTTCTTCTTCTAACAAAAAAAGGACAATTCTTCCTATCTACCACGCAAATCCTTGTTACTTCCTTATTACCTTTTTTTTTTTTTTTTTTTAAATTGCTTTGGGAAGAAAGGTCTTGGGAAAAATCGATAATACTTCCACCCATCGTCTTCAGTCTTCAATGGATATAAATTAATGTCAAAAGTGTAGAATATTGCTAAGGAACTACTCGATTCTTATTCACATTTGGGTTTGGATTCTTATATATATCAATCAAAAGTTATTAAAATATTACTTTTTTTCAAAAAAACAAATGTATTCAATGTTGCATCAAATTCCAAAAAAAAAAAAAAAATTAATTATGAATTTTTTAAATGTGATCTTAATCAATAACATTAACCACTTACTAATATTTGACATTATAGTATAATACTTTCCTTTTTTTTTTCCTCTTTTGCTTGAAGGTTTCGTTATATTCCCATTTTGATTTTTTTTTTTTGTATAAAAGATACTAAAGTCAAGATCTTTCAAAAAATAAATTTTTATTTAAAAAATATGTAATCGCATGAATAAACTCACACTAACTCATCAATTTAAGATTCAATTTAAAATATTTCTTCGGAGATATTAGTAAGGAATTGAAATGTAATGAGCAGTAGCAAAATACAAAAAAGAATTCATGTTAAAAAACGGCGGCGGTGGAAGTTATATTATTCATATTGTTCAAATTGAATAGTCTTAAATTTTTTAAATTATTTTTGACCATTTTGTGTTTGAAAATTCGTTAGGTGATTTTCGTGTTCCTGCTCAATTAGAAGGCAAATGGCCAAAACGAGACGTGCTGCTCGTGAGTCGTGAGTGTCCGGCGGGACCATGGATGGGACACGGCAGTTCTAAACCAGAGGAGGCCGACCCTTTTCCTTTTCCTTTTGACTTTGAAGCATTCAACTCCTCTACTCAATGCGCCTCCTCAAACCACCGTTGGCTGCTAATTTTCTCGTTTAGTAGTTAACAGCGTGTTAAAGGTAATATATAAGTTTGAATTTCATTTCAAACATTTTCTCTTCAATTTTCAGTTACTCAAAAAATCAATATTATTTTTTTACAAAAAAAAAAACTTTTTTATCACGTATTGAAAAATGACAAATAAAAAAATATTTATTCGTTAAATAATTTTTATTTAATTTAGATTGAATGTTCTTCGAAATTAAATTTCTTGACATGAAAAATGATTAGTTAAAAGATAATAATATATCAATTTTGATAATTATATGTATATAATTCAATTGAAGTAAAAGAATGTAATTAAACAATGGTTTAAACTTGACGAGAAGAGAAAGGATTATTGTTGGAGGAAAAATTATTAAAAATAAATCTTATTGAGAGTGGTTAAACAAGATTAATAAGACACAGACATGAAGATTAAAAAACAAAAACAGAAGCGAAACAAGACGATAAACATGAAGATTCAAAACCAAAGGGAAAGAACGTTCCTTTGTACTTGTAAAAAGAGAAGACAAACAAGCAAACAAAATCGAAAACACCAAGGAAAGAGCCTGCCTACTTCTAAGGAAACATGTAAAGGATTAAACCCAAAAAAAAAATAAAAAAATAAAAAGGGAAATGAAGATGAAGAAGAAACACTGAAACAGGCTGTGATTGGCTTTGGCATTTGGCAAATGGCGAAGTTGGCAACAGTTAACGCTGACCTTGTCAACTCATTTCTGGATTTGGATAAAACTAACTAAATTCTTGGAGCGGACAGCTCGGACCTCATTGTAATTCATATACTTTACTGAGTCTTACTTACATCACCACCGCGTCGTCAGCACTTACTTTGTGATTTAACATTTTTTCCTTTTTTTTTGGGATGACCAACGAATTTTGGTAGGAAATGAATCTGTGCAAGAGTCAAACTGCTTTTGGTCCGAACTGAAGTTTCTTCCCACGGTTTTCTCATTTTAAATGTAAATAAAACAGCTGAATATGTAGAAAAATCATGGCTTTCTTTTGATTAGTATAATTTACTGCACTAGTACCAGTCATTTGTTCTTTTCTTCAGCGGTTTTGCCTGGAAGTACTGTAGTAGAAATTTATGCCTTGCAAAACAGGGGATGGACTAAATATCTTAACCAATGAAGTTAGCACCTATCAGAGATGACATAAACTAATTAATATACTCCATCAATTTAAAACTTGTTTGGTGCCAAAGATTTCTAGAAAAAGACTGATGGAAGTAATTGTAAAATACTAGTTGAATAGTTGTTGGATTTTTTTTTCTTTTACAAAAGAAAATCGCTAGTTTGAAATGTAAAAACATATCATATGTATTTGGATATAAATTTTAAACTTATTGTATGGTCTGCAATGTCCGGAAAAAATGCAAACAGCAGAGTGAGGAGAATTTCAATAACCATGAATCATTGTTAAGGACCCTATATTATCCATGCAAGATATTGCCCTATATAACTTGCAGAGAGTCTTGAAACTCAATGATTTTACGTTGGACAAAGTATTGATGATGATCAAAATCAGAACTTCCATTGGGGGCCTCTGAGAACATTAAAGTAACCTGCTAACATCCAAGGAAACGATGTTCGATCAAAGTTATTTTATTCACCATTTTCAGAACAAATTATTCTTTTTTTTTCGAATGATTATAACAAATTATTCTTAAGATAGGATTATATCTTATATAATGATTCCAACATCAACTTGCGTTAGAATTAGACCGTTGCGAGAGAAACGACGTCGTAGGTGGAATGTTTATCCAGGCCCCATTACTTTCATTGATCTCAAACTTCACTTTACTAATACCGGAAGAGAAAATGGCTTCTCCTACTCAAGCAGCTCTCCCTCATTTCCAAACCCTCACCGCCAACGCTCTTTTCCAACTTCCCTTGAACCCGGTTCACTCAACCCACAACAGCCAACCAAACACTTCCCGTTTCAAATGCCTGACGAGTCAAACCGGGTTCTTCACTCGACTCGACCAGTTAATCAAGGAGAAGGCCAAGAGTGACGTCGAAGAGGTCCTCTCTCTATTCTCGAAGACCAGAGATAACCTAGCCGTCATCGACGAACTCTTGTTATACTGGAACCTGGCCGACACTGATCGTGTCCTCGACGAACTCGAAGAGGTTTCGTACCTATGTTCAATAAATATTTATAAATATAAATTCCAGTAAAATTATTATGTGTAGTACAATATATAACTTACGCGGATTTGAAGAAGAATGTTGTGATACATACGTACGTCCAATATAAATATATTTAAAATTTTTAATAAATTTATAAGATTATAATTTTATACCTGTTTTCATATATATATATATATATATATATATATATATATATATATCATGAATAAGTGCCATTTATTCACAAGAAATCAAAGATTAATAATGCAATTTACTTCAATTTGATCAGATCAGCCTTCGACCATGTCATCCAGTCCACACTAGGAAAAAAAAAAAGGAAAAAAAAAGATTTATTTTTCATTGTTTTCTTTGATTTGTTGATCCTAATAAACATGAGATTTGCGAATAATCTGATAGGCAGAACATGAACTTGCTTATCATCCATCTTCACTTGCATTTTCAATGCTTCACTGCTTCAGTTTCTTGGCCTTCCCCTTGTCAGAACTGCATCCCTCATTTGAAGCCTGGTTCTTCTCTAACTTTGTTTTCACGGTTGCGGTCTGCTTGTCAGACTGTGCCGGACACGTCACCTCCATGAACTCAAGTGGAGTAATGCTGGGCAATTCGAATGTAGAATCTTCCGAATCCGAGCTTTTTTCATCTGCATAGAGAACATGAAATCAAATCATGGCGACCCGAACAGTATTGTATAATAATTTCGAACCAACTTTCTGAGAAAAAAAATACACATCAACATCATGCAGGAAGAATGTGGAACCAACCAAAAGTTCATCATGTTACCATTTAAATGCACTTCAAGGTTAATTGCAATGCAAAATTATGACGTTCATGCAGTATCGATGCGCCGGTTAAGAAAATTATACCACTAAGAGCCTTGATCAGAAAGAGAAAGAAAAGCCGATGATGGGACTGTGTTGAAGGGCACATTAGATTAGTAAGACTAAGAAGAATCAAGTTAAGAACTTACTCTGATCTGAATCAGGCATGATAGCTTTTTTCTTTCGTCTGCGAGGAGCATTTCGGGGACGGAAATCCTGCAACAGAAGATTGATGCAGGAGCAAAACAATTCAAACAAAAATAAACTTCAATCACTATTGCATGAAAGGAACAAAATTGATTTATTTACGCAAAATTGGCACAAATATAGAAATATTAACGATTGAGATCAGAAGCCATTAATGGCTATGTGGATTTCAGAAGAAAAAAAGGAAATTAGGAAAATTTACAGGGAGGGAAAAATAACCTAAATCAAATCTAAAGTGAGAACATGAAAACAATGGCAAATTTTAAATCGAAACTGAAGCAAATCCCAAAACCAAGGCCTCAATGGTCTTTTAACCAACAAGGATTATTGTCTCATAATATGTTGCACTCACTTCAGTAGGGGCTCTATAGTTCATGGTCAACCCTGTACATGGCAATCATTAATAAATAAAATTATTAATAAAAACATAGAGCAAAATAAGTTGAAACTCACGGGTGAGTAGATGGAAAGCTTAGCATTTTTTGCATAGTTCACATATCGCATGAGATCTTCGTAGGTGTAGAACTTTTGCCCGCTCTCTGGACATGTGTAATACTGCAATAGCCAACCATTTAAAATAACAAGTCAATAAAATTGTTCTTTCTACTGTCTAATTTTCATCTAGGTCCCATTGTATCACGATCGATGTATTCCTACAGCATTTTTGAGAGTTATGTGCCTTTAACTTTAAAGTTAAAGAATAGGAAAATAATGAAAGAGCAATTCATTTTAGTCTAATAACCTTGAAGAACGAATAATTGTTCTCATCAATTGTCTGATATTCTTTGAAAACAAAAGAAAGAAAAACCTTAGTTGTTACATATTGTATGAAGAACAAAACAAACAATCTAAATAGTCAAAGGAAAAGGAGCAACGGTCAATCGTAAATCTAGAAACATAAGGACCATACACAGAAGCTTCTGCATAGCATTGTTTGTCCAATAAAAGGATTTTCTTTACTCTTCAAGGAAGAGAGACTGGAGTTGCTTTTCGTATGAGAGGGACTTTTTGTGAACTTCTAGCTTCAAAAATTCCAACCCTCTACAATAGCAACAATTGGTTCCACTACAATACCTTGTTTCACTAACATTCTTGCTTCTGAACCTCTTAACGGTTATATATTCAAGGGGGTTCAAGAAGATATACAGATGATGGTGAGAAATGCCATATTAAATGAAATTAGTTAAACATAACAGGGAAAAAAAAAAAAGAGAGAGAGACTGAAGTGAGGATGCTGGAGGGTTCATGCGATGATATTCTGCAGGCAATCCTGCATTACTGTCCAGAAACTCATAGAAATATCACGGAGATCAAGCAACAGCTCAAAAGGGGCAAAAACGATCACCCATTAGTATAGGGTACACTCTTTGGCTGATCAGATAAGTCATTCAGATGGAGATCCGATTTCATCATGATGGTAGCAACCGGCAAACAGCCTAGACTTTCTCAGCACAACACAGATGACTTGCCTTCAAGGTTCAGAAATCTAGTTTAGACTATAGACCCCCAACTAAATATAATGATCTGCTACCAAGAGAGGATCGACTGCCAGTTTCAAAAGAATATTGCACAGCAGCTAGATTGTTAAGGTCATTTTCTAGCACCTTATTTACATTCAGAAAGGGATTTTGATTGTCACATTTCATCAAGGGCACGCGATTATAAAGGAGTCAAAACCGCCATACCACAACTCTGCCACTTTTCTCGAAACAGAAAACTAAGGTTCAGACCTAGTAAATGCACAAGAAAATCTGCGTTCTTGATATTTCATAAGAAGACGCGACATGCATGCCTCAAATAAAAGCATATGACTTTAACAGATTAGGTAATAAAATCTAGATAAAATCAGACTGACCGAATCACCCCATCACTAAAACCCAAATATCATTAAGCATTCAACAAATTAATGCAGGCAAAATACTTGATTAAAGGGGCTGATGTGTATCAGACCTCTCTAGTACCAAAATTGTATAGATCATAAAGAAAAGAAGAAAGGACCATTAAATGCTCAATTACCGAAATACTAGATCCATCCTTCTGCTCTTTAACAACCAACATCCAGCGATCGGGAATTGGCCTTGAGTCATCCTTGTGTTCCATAGGGAAAATGATGATTTCTCAAGAGTGCTTAGAAGAACTTCCCCCTATTTCTTCTGTGAGGCAAACAATTCAGACCTAGGTTTTCGATGAGAAAGAGGTATTTAAAAGGCAATTCTCAGGAAGAGTAAAATACTTCCAAAGCCACGTGTTCGCGTTCTCTCCACGTGTTCTATAATTGGAAATCTGAAACGTACCTGAAATGCACAACCATTTTTATATTTTCTTTCACTGTTTTTTCTAAAAAAACACTTTATTTGAATTTTCATATATGGGACACTAGGAATAAATAGATTACTTACCATGTTTGCTAAGATGATAGAAATGTTTAAAGGGGATACTGACATACGGTAAAAACCAATGGACCACTGAAACGACTGCCATCTTTATTTTTCAAAGGCAAATTGAGTAGCCTGTCTACAAGTGTGGCAAAGACAGATGACTTATGACTCCATTTACAGCTCTAAGAAAATAGATAAGATAGATTATCCAGCCAGGCAAAGATTATCAACCTAAGAACAATTCAACAATATATTATAAGAAATCATAACATACAAGGATCGCTTGATCACAATGAGTCACTGATGAAAAGGTCAAGCAGGATACTTAGAAGATTTAAAAGAGAAATCAAAGGCCTTGAACACTTGTACCTTGACACCAGATTTTCGGGGGGCTTTTGCTAGGATAGATCAGCCAGTCATCTGTTTAAGTCCTTCTTCATGCATTTGGACTCTACTCTTTCTGATAACGTTCTGCATTTTGGCATAAGCAGCATAAGATTACTAATAGAAAAAAAAAGCATGGGCTTAATTTCTGCATGGTCATGTTATTTTCTACCAAGACGTAAACGGTTAAGCTTTAAGCACTCACCAATTGATGCCATTTTGATCTCCTAGACATCAATCGGTAAAAGCAGATCAAGCTGAAGCAAAGACACAGTTATAACAATCTACAAGCTAGTCATCAAGAGAAAAAATATACCAGTATTGACAACTCTCATTGCAATCACTCTGAAACTAGAATCATCCAAACCAAGAAACTAGTTTCATTATCACCATGAGAAATGCAATAATCATCATTATCACCATCAGAAATCCAAAAATCATCCATCAAGAGAATAAAAAGGGACACAAGAATTTGCTTCAACTATCGCGCAGGTGCATAAACACATAATGTAAAGTAACATGCTCATCATCACAACCAATTACAGTGCTTTTTGTACCTATAAGGCTGATTAGAAAAATGACTGGAAATTGATTTATTTTTTCCTTTTTAGGTACACCATTGTTAATAGTGCAGCCAAAAGAAGAAGCACAGATTACAGCATACCAAGGAATCTTTTCATTTTTAAGATTTCTCACTTCAACAAGACACGGTAACCCTTCAATTCTGGAAAAAAAAAAAAAAACAAAAAAAAAAAAAACAAAAACAAAAAGAACACATCTCAAAAGAAATTATAACCATAAACAAACAGCAATAAGAAGCTATAATTAATTGAAGAGATAAGGCAGTCAAATTATGTACATCAGAGCCTGGAAAGCATTAATAAAAGTGATAAATAACAAACATATTTCCTCAGGTAAACGTTTCCTAGGAAATAGATAGAAATCAAAAGGGAAATCATGTTACCTTACATTATTCACTGATGAATAGTATGGCATCATAATGAAAACAATTAATATTTTTTTCCTGTTGTTTCTTTGGCCAAAAGAAAAAAGTTTTTCTTTTCTTTTCCTCCTTTCTATTTCTGAAATTGAACTTAAACTTACACTTAAACATGGCTAGTGTTACCCTAGTACTTCTAACATGCTTGAAAAAGCTTATTTTGATACAAAACTTTGTGAAATAATTGCCAATAAGTCCCAATATTTTGGTAACAATTGTCATATTCAATGCTGTTACTAGCATGAATGACTTTTCTCAAAAGTATATCATTGAGTAGCAACCAATTTTCTGCTTGTTTGGCAAATCTATGCCAGAAGACAACAATGCATCCTCTATATCAACCACAAATACAACTATCCCAAGTCTTAAAATTTTAAAAGAAAAACACCAAAGGGCCTAGCAAACAAAGATGTTCAAAAGTCCGGCGTGGTAGAAAACACAAACGACCTATTTAATAGAAAACAGGTCCAAGACAAGAGCATTGGTTGTGTCCACATTGACTTCACTGGTATTTTCCTTTCAGAGGTGTCCACAACACTGCTTCATCCAATCGGGAAACCCTGCCTAAATCTGAAAGCTGATAATCAGAACGACAAAGCTTAAGCCAAATAGAAGCCGATAATAAGCAAATGTAGAGGAAATTGAAAGGAACTAAGAAACTAGAGAATATGAAACTTGCCGTCGTGAAAAGGATTGGATAAAGACAATGTTGATAACCATGCCGTATCTCCTTGGAGCGTGAACACTGCTGTTTCAGCTTCTCTTTGCTTAAAGTACTCTTCCACCATTGCTCACTTCAGAGATCAAGATGTTGAGGACTCACTGGGGGAGCTGGAAAAGAGTCCTAAAGATTCAAAGTAAACAAATGCTAAGACAATATACAGAGAGACAGAAATATTTGCAAGCAAACATAAAGTAAATCGTCCACGGAGCAGGGATGTCATTATTTAAAGGTTTCAATTCAAAGAGTTGTATGAAAGCCTATAAGGAATGAAAATTTAACATATAATTTGCCAGAAACAACAGAAGATGATGCCTTTAAACCATATCATATGTGCTACGCAAGTATGTCAATTAAGAATAACTCCAAATCAGATTTGGAACCAAAGTGAAAAACATTAGTTCAAACTGAGACAAAAAGGTAGCACCAGATCCTCGTATGGTATCATAAACCAACTTCAAAGCTATTTCTTTTTTTTTTTTTTTTTCCAATTTAAGTTAAATAATGTTTTATACAGGACGCATCATGTGTTTGTAAACATATACATGGATAGATAAGAGTACAAGAAGCTCTCAACTATTGAGGAACTCTATCCTCTGTGTTGGCCAAATAAATAGATAGATTCTCTTTTGACTCATATCTGTTGTGTTTGCAGATTAGTTTTGTACTATAAAATCCAGCAGTTAAAATATGTTAAGTTACAGTCAATTAAAATTATCATAGAAAATTAAGTCAGCTTACAATCAGCACGTGATGTTACCTTAATGATGCAATAGTCAATAGATTCTCTTTGACCAATAGAATAAATTAGGTAATCTATATTCAGCATGTGCCAATTACGATATACATTACAAGATTACTTGGGAGAGCATCCCTGACATGACTAAATCATAACATATAAGAACTCTCTCACGTGTCCAAATTTATCTGTATAAAACCAACAGATCTTAATCCATGATGATATATGAGCAACAGGACACGTGCTACTATTTGAAGAAAACTTAAGCAACTCAAACGTGCAATCTAGGATGTTCCAAATTTATTTGTCTAAAGCCAACCTATCTCAGTAGATATTATGCAATTGAGCAACACAAGACATGCTAGTATTTGAACATGCAATCATGTAAAGAAAACAAGGTCCTCAAGTCATGCCCTACCAACTTCTACCAACTGTTTTACCAGTTAAAAGCAAAAATGAAATAACAATATGCATGCCAAATCATCTAATTCAAAACATATCCTGACAAGGGGAAAAGAAAAAAAGAACACAACTTCAAATTTCCTAGGTTTCAAAGAAGTATATAATCTCAGTTAGCAACAGCAGGGTGCAATAATAAATGTCAGATAATTTGATAAATAAAACTACCAGGTTGTTTAATTTCCTCATTCAAGTACTAGAACTTTGAAGGTCATGCCTGGCACAATGGTCAAGTATCTATCCGCTAGGTAACAAACTCTCCGTGTATAAACGGGGTGAAGGCTGCATATATAGGAACCTTTCCCAATCACTGCTTATAGCATGAGCCTTTGTGCACAACCTTCTTATTACAGTACCAGTCCAGTCAGATAAACTATCACGAATGTTGATAAGGGGCTACATTATAACCTTTCACAATTATTGCAATTGTGTTCATAGCCTTGAAGTTCATTTATCATAAGTTAAAAGACTTTATACGTTTAGAGATATAACAATTCCACCAACCAAAACAATAGCATAATTCAAAACCACTAATTACTGAACCCATTAAGCAAATTCATCAAAACCGATCTCAGATTATCAACTAATATAGGATTCTATACCTCGAATTCATCATCAATTTCAGTTTTCGGGGTGTCAAGAACACTGCTTTGCTGCAATGAAAGTCGGAGCTCCATATTATGAGCAATAGTCACCAAAGTTAACTTATCTAAAGAGAATTAACGTCTCTAAAAATTGGACAGGGGGGAGAAGGGATCAATATGGAAGGGCTCGAGGGCAAAAAGGTTCACGATAGAACGCGTGTTGGCATTGTTGGTAGAGAGGGAAAAACGTGGAAGGTCATCATTAAAAAAAAGGGGAAAGAAATTGATTCCCTATGAGTACAGTTTTGGTTTTACTGGAATTTAGTACGGTTCTTGAATTTTTCATGATAAATGGAAAGGTAATAAACAGTTGGCAAACGAAGAAAGCTCAGGAACTAGCCATTACTGCATTTTTTTTTTTTTTTTTAAGGGGGGAGGGGAAAATGGGTTGCCCGTTGCCCTCGTCGGTGTACTTGTGAAACGACAGCGTTTTTTTGGGTTCTGAGACATGTTAAAAATAATGCTAAATATCATTAATAAAAATAATTAAAATATAATATAAATATATAAATATTTTAAATATTTAATTTATTATTTTGATACAATGTATTCTTGTACCGTTTATTAAAAACAAAATGCAGTCAACCATTTGTGCTCAAAGCCAGAAAAGTAATTGATTATCAATTAATTTAACTGGTTAATGATTTTATCCAAGCAAATAATTTTCTAATGATTGATCCAGTTAAATAATAATGATAATGTTTACAAAATGAAGGAAAAAAATAAAAAATAAATAAAAAACAAAACAGCATATGCTTCATTTAAGATGGTTATTTGTCACAATTTTCCCTAAATAATTTTCTTTGGATAGAAACTTTGAGGCGTACGTGTGTCACGTGTGAATTGAGCGTTTGCTCGATGATGATCATCGTGTCAAATCACTGAATGGTAGTTTCTAGTTTCCACTTTCTTCCCCCACTTTTTAAAGAATTTAAGGCCCCCCCCCCCCTCAACAATTAATCCCTTCAATTCCTACTTGTTTCTTACACGTTCGAATTTGCAAAGCATTTTCCTGGGCTATCAGGTAATAGCAGCTCTCTCTTTCTCTACCATGTTATGGTTCCACCTGCTTGCCATTAACTTTTGATAGTTTATCGAATGTCGGAAGTACGCGCTGTTATAATTCTCAAGAAAATTGTTTGAAGAAACGGAAAATGTAAAGAATTTGAGTTTACTAGTAATACATTTGAAATTGTGATGATGTGATAAAGTGCACATTTCTAGCTCTATTAAAGAAACTTCTTTTATTGCTGGAAATAAAACATAAAATATTATTTTCTCAAAAATGTTCTGAAATTTTCATGTTTTAGGAATTTTTGTTTATAACCCAATTGTGAGTGGTTCAACAATTTACAGGCTTAATTCTTATGCTTTATGTTTTTGGTGTTGTTAGTTTTGAGCGGTACAGAAGAGAATGTTGATGGGTCATACCGATGGTCTGTCAGAATTTCGGTCGTCAAAGGAGGAGCAGCCACTTGCTGATCCTGAAGAACTGGAAGATCATTTCCAGTCAGATGATTCCAAACAGATATTATACGCAACTTCCTTCGAAGAACTTGCGAGAAACAATCTTCAGTATGACACCATTATATGGGTTTCTATATCGTTGTTGCTGGTTTTGGCCTGGGGTGTTGGCATCATCATGTTGCTCTACCTGCCCTTTAGAAGATACGTGATTCGGAAGGATATTTCGTCACGCAAGCTGTATGTCACGCCTAGTGAAGTTGTTTACAAGGTATGGATAGAGTGCTTGCACGCATAGATATAATGCCTGACGATGAACTTTACATAAACTTTATGGTGGTTATCATTGAGAAAGAAGCTTACTTTGAGTTTAAGCCTTTTTCCCCTCTGCTTTTGAAGGTTTCAAGGCCGTCCTTCATACCCTTTTGGGGTATAATAACGATTGAGGAGCATGTACCTCTTTCCAAGGTGATTGATATTATAATTGAACAAGGTACTAGTTCTGGTCTTGCTAGATATCTAGTTTTGAAAATTCCTTTCTCTTTGCAGTGGATAATTTTGTATGTGAGATTACTCGTGTCTTATTGTTTGTCCATGATTCATTGAAAATTTAAGCCATTGATCATTCTTTATGATATGGGCTCGATAGTCGTGTCATTGAAGAATATTTTGATTCATAATGTTTTTTTGTATGCAATTGCACATTACATTTTGCAGGACAGATGGTTCCTTCAGAAGGATAACATGTGTTGTGATTTTTACAGGCTGGTTGCAATCATTGTATGGTATTCATACCTTTAGACTTGAAAGCATAGCTCATGGAAAAGCTGCACCTGTTGATGAACTACAGGTTCAAGGGGTTGCAAACCCTGCACTTCTTAGAAAGGTAATGGAATTGATTTCTGGTGTTATGTTTTTTGCCCCTTAAGTTTTTCCTTGTAACATTTGAAAATTTATGAAATTCATTCTCATAAACAATTACAATGAACTATGGCTATATGATTTGCTTAATTGCTGTTGTGTATATGAGGCATCCTCGTGGAGAATGAAAAGCATAAGTGAGTTTCACATTTCTTGCAGGTCATTGTGAGAGAAGCTGCAAAGGCTATACAGGATGTTAGTAAAAGTTGGAAACCTTCTACAGTTACTGGCGAAGTGGAAACGATATCTCAAATGACACCACAGACAGAAAGGCAACCTATCCTAAGATCACCGGTCAAAAGTTCAAAGGTAATTTAACCCCTGGAACCCTAAAAAATTTGCACCTATCCACTGTGATTTCTCTGGTAAGCATGATAAAATATCAGATACTGAGCTTTTACAGGCAGATCATGTGTCCTATGATATAGGCCAGTTGGATTTAGGATGCAGCACATTCCAATTTAGTTAGTTTACACTTGGTGCAAAGTTAAACCAGTAAATCGACAACTCTGCATCAAGCATGTAAGGTCAGATGGGAATTGATTGATTGTAGATTGTTTTCTGATAGAAAAAAGGGAGGCATTAGTGGTTCATTATGGAATATCATGAATTTCTGTTTACAAACAACAATTATGTTCTCATGTTGAACACTGTGCTAGCAAACATACGGTTTAAGCAGGGCCTCCGAAGAACAAATGCAAAAGTGATTGTAAAAAAAAAAAAGTGTATGAACAATGAATTTCTAACTGTAAACACCTTTCTGCATGCTATATTTGTTAGTATTTTGTAGTTTTCTTTTTCCCAGCCAGATCCATGCTTCACTAATTACTGTTTCACGTGTTATTCAGATGACAGCTTCGCCGCAACATCATTCTTCTGCAGAGCGCAGCCGCAGGGCGGTGATGTCAGGAGAGTTGTTTATGCAAAAACTTGATGAAGTCAATAAATCAGTAAAGGTTTGCACCATCTCTTTGATAGCATACCTGTTTCTGAGAATAACTATTTGACCCAGAAATGAATTGTCGTTGCCTCAGATGTTAATATGCTTTCAGCATTTCATCTCTTTCAAGTTTACCGTAGAACTTAATGCTTCCGTATTTGCAGTGTTTGAATGACTCTTTTGATAATCCTTCTTATTAATGTCCAGAAAATTGAGTTACTGATTGAGAAGTCACAGTCTTCCTCAGAAAGTATTTGAGATGCCATCGCCAAGGTGCTGAACCGGGAGCAGAAAGTTTGCCTTGTGTGAAAATGCAGCGTTAATTTCTTGTCATCAAACTTCAGAGACCTTATTTTTTTCCTTGTCTTTTTTGTTAATAGTAAATAGTAAAATTTGTCTTTTATCTTGTTGGTGTTCCAGAAATATACTTTTTTTTTTTTGTAAGTTCCATTAATTCATTTGCGATTTTATAAACTCCCAATTGTTTTTTGTTCTCTGCATTAATCTTTGCCATGTCAGAATTCTAAACATAAGCCTTAATTTGTACCATATTAATATACGAACATATCAAATTTTATATAATATGAATTAATAATATATCAAAATTTATATATGCTTATATGTATATGTATCTATGGACCAGTACAGGTAAAGAAGAGTTTAATCTTTGCTACCATTTTTATCCTAATTTGATTATTAAAAACTTTGATCGTTGTTTATTGCAATTTTTAATACGCAAAGTTAGGCCCTTAGGAGTTCTGTAAAACATCAAAAACTGGGCTTTTTGGCCATGGGCTCATACGGTAGTGAAATAACGGACGTTCATCGATGAACCCAGAAGAATAACCACCAAGAAATACCCAATCACTACTTACGACCAGAATCTCCATTTGCGAACATCCAGGAAGCCTCAGCTGTTAGTCGATTCTGCACTTCCATATCTCTCAGGTAACCCAATCACCAACTAATCCTTCTCCTTTTTTATCGCAATCCTCGTAACTGCAATTTAAGGTTTTAAACTCTAATTGGGTTTTTTTTTTTGTTTTAATACGTTTTCAATTTTCATCTGTTCTAATTACTTTAGTGGTCACAGTTGTAAGGGATTCAACTGATCCGTCGAGTAAATTAAGAAAAGATGGGAGGAGGAGGGGAACATGGGCATGGGCATGGAGCAGAGGATTTCAGGACGAAGGTGTGGAGCATGACGGGAGGCCCATATTGCCGACCCAAGCACTGGCGTCGCAACACTGCCATTGCAATGTTTGGCGTTTTCCTCATCTGCATCCCGATCGCCATGAAATCCGCCGAGCTCGAGGTTCCTAAACCCCCATCTTTTCTCACTTTATTACTGTCTCTAATTGCTATTTAGAAGGTCTATTACCCTGATCATATGAATTGCCGATTCTAGGTTTAAACCTTTTGAAAACCTAAATGATTCGAACCTTACAAAATGTTCATGCTAAGATGTCTGTTATGAATTTGCTGGATTTAATGCAAATTCTTAGTTTTCTAAAATATCATTGGGAATTAGATAGAAGGGATTGCTAAGGTGAGACCTTGAAATATTATGGATTTAATTTGTTTTGATAGAGATGTTGGTTCAAGCTTGAAATATTTATATATAAACAAAGAGTAGTAACTGATTATTCAGACATTTAGTTGAATGTTAGCTAGGCCTAGGTGTATATCGTTGTCCTCTAATTATCCTTTTTTTAAATTGGATTAGGAAAACAAAGGTGTTTTTTTTTTTTTTTTTGGGGGGGGGTGATGAATAAGACAGTTTCGATGTTAGTAAACTTGCTGCTGGTTTTGTTATAAACCTATCAATGCTGTGCGAAAATATACTTTTTCTAGTAGCTGCTGCTTGCTGTGCACTTATTCATGATCGAGTACCAATTGGCAAATGTTTACTGGTTTACATAATAATGTAAGATTGCAGCTTTTCTTATATGGTAAACTTGAAGTTAACTTTCTCCATGGCATTTACTCTTTAATCTTGTACTGGCAATAAACTGATGTTAGAATGTTGACCATCCATATGCCTTCCTTCCTTCCAAGATGATCAATTTGTCATTCACTTAATGTTACATTGTCGTTTCATCAAATGATTGAAGTCAATATCCACATTTTTTTTGCTTTATCTGCGTTCTTATCTCCTCTGCAGTTTCAACTGATCAAACTGACATATTGAAACAAATTTTTGCATTTCTAATTCCAAGTTACGCAATAGTAAAAACTAGATGTATATAGTCATCTATGTTTCTCGGACTTGAGGTGAGTATCAGATACAAGTATGTATCTGACATAGGTATGATTAATTTTTTCTAAGTTTTTCCATATATTTGGAGGATCGTACCCCTATGCCCATCTTTGAATATGTGTTTGACACGGATATTTAGGGGAAAATGAAGATTCGGAGTAACATGAGCAGCCATGATCTGTTTCAAAACTGTGACTCAACCTATTAACTTTTGGATAACTTCTTCAAAACTTGTACATCTTTGTTTATCAGCTACTTTATATTACCGTAATATTTTTAGCTAAAAGATTATCTTTCTTGCAGCAACGGCCTCATCAGCCTGTTCGTCCAATTCCTTCACAGCTCTGGTGTAAGAACTTTGGAAACAAAGATTATTAAGTCTGCCTAGGGCTGTTGATGAAGTGCTGATGGCAGTTCAAACCAGCTTATGGGTGGCAGTTTAGCAAACGTGTAATTGTTTATTGCAGTGGATTTGGTAACATTTCCTATGATCTGAATTTGAGACTCTTTGATCGGTTTAACTTTCTAGATGATCAATAAGTTGTGACTGTTACTTTCACTATCATATTCAGAATCTTAAATCTGGCTTTTGTAACTCCTACATTTTTGTTGCTGGAGGATATAAATAAACTGGGTGCTAAAATTTTTCATCCAAAGGTAAGGTGAAATAAAAGGTTGGGCTGAAACTAGAGTTCTACTCGGTTTATAATTACCATTAAGAATTGATATTCAATAGGTTTGGATTTTGAATTTCAATACCTATAACCTTTTTCTTGCACATGCTGGGACATGTATATATATAAAGGGGATCGGTCGCTTCGTTGTGGTAGACAAGTAGTGGGATGGTCTAAAGGCTCTCACCCAAAGGTTCCCCACCGCATACGCTCAAATTCTGATTGGCATATGAGCCAACAGAAAATTAAAAGTGAACTCGTTTACCGTTTGCCACAGCTTGAGGTCAAAAGTTTTCTAGACAGCGAAGTCTAGTGGCTGGAATGTATTCTTCGCTTCACGGTTATATGCTCGTCTGATTCGACCAATTGGATTATATGTTTTCTTCACAAAAGTATTTTCATAACGTGGGATTCATAATTTTTTTTTTCTATTTAAATTACATCCGCGTAGGATGAGATAACTTTTTTGGACTACATCCACGCTTTCTTAAAGAATCAATTCTATTTGATTGGAACTGGAATATATACATGTAAATACTCAACTACTGAATTATTAAGACTCTGGTTCCAACCTTATTCCAGCATGAGGATATTATTATTTTTTTTTTCTTTTTTTCATCTGAAGCAACGAATAAGAACTAATTGCAGAAATGAAGAATCGTTGAAAGTTTCTAGTCAAGTGAGTCTCACATTGCCATATACTGTATATATATTCTTTGTTGTCATCTCAAAATCTCATTATTGATCTCATTTTTGTGAACTGACCAATAATATCAACTACCAACATAATACCGATTGCACCAGATTCTATTTTCTCATGGGTAACCAACATCAATATTCCAACAAAAAATAAATAAATAAATAAAAATTAAGGGTCAAAAACATAAGTGAAAAATTTAAGTCAAGTTTGGTGAGATCATATATAATTATTAAAGTAACAATCTTATGTTCTATTCTAAATGTATAAAATCAGTTAATTATCTATAACATCAAAAATAATTATTTTTAGATGAGACTTATTGCTTGAAGAAAAACTCATCCATAACAATGACACAAGGATAAAACAATCTGAACATACAACATATATTTAGACATCAAAATCATTTTGAATATTTGGCTGTTAACATTGTAAATAATTATAATAATGATGGTTAAGATTTTAGGAAGTGACCCAAAACCTTGCGTTGCATGAATCTTTTTACTGTTTTAAAACAAAGGGGGTAAAAATAATTGAAACTTTTTTCTTTTTTCATGGTTTAAAGATGGTTGTTTTTTTGTGAATAGTAAATCAAAGATGGTGGGCGTCCAAAATTGATCTTACACGTGGCAAAGATCGAAAGGGGAAACTTCCCCAACCTCGGACGCCGCCCTACAGCGCAGTTAAATTGGTGACTCAAGTCGTCCCTTTATTTAGAACCATCCAAACATTGGGCCCACATCTCTCATGATTAATTCGAACATTATCTTCCCAAATATGCCCTCACTGCCCCTGTCTTCTACGGGCAATCTACCCCCATTTCATGTCAATTATCACTCGACACTTTTAGATTTGGTTAAAAAAAATTTAAAATCGTTAAACAATTCAAGCCATAGATAAATTGAATTTAAATATTATAATATTTAATTTAAATAATTTATAAATTTAATTTAATTTTTATATTTATATATTTTTTTAATTAATATTAAATAATCTTAATTTGAATTCGAGTTTAAGTTTAAAAAAATATTTACCTTTAAAATTAAGTGTAAAAATCAAAATTTTTTTATTTAATAAATAAGCTTAATTCAATTTAATCATAAGCTAAATTTAAGTATCATAATTTTTTACTTTGAATAATTTATAAGCTTGATTGAGCTTTTTATATCAGTATATTTTTTATTTTTAATTAATATTAGATAATCTCAATTCAAATTTAAATAATTAATTTTAAAATCAAACATAAAAATTAAATTTATTATTAAATAAATAAACTTAATCAAACGTAATCTAATAAATTTAAACAATTTAATTTTACTTTAAAATAAATTTAAATTTTAAAAATAAAATTTAACTTTAATAAATCTAAATTTTTTAACTTCGAATAACAACTCAACTCAAATTAAAATTTATTACTAAACTGAACTCGTTGACACAATTAACCATCACCGTCCATCCGACAACCCGCGTTATAGTGCCAGAGCACATTCTCTCGCTGCCCGCACATCCCGGGCAGCTGCAAACACTTTCTTTTTCCCAGCAACTTCAACTGTTTTCTCCTTTCAGACATACTCAACACGACCGTTGACCAAAGAGAATCGTCAATAAAGAGCAAAGAAAATTTAAAAGATAAATAAATTTTAAGAAATTTGCTACTATATATTCAACCAAACGCACGCTTAGAAAATTTGCGGCGACATGTTTAGATAGGACAATCACTAAGAGAAAGTGGGGTTTTTTTTTTTTTTTTTTGGGATTGTGTTATTGTCTCCGTGTTTCTAGTGGTGGCCTCGGATCTTGAAATCTAGGGCACGGAATGTGGAATCTAACGCGATTTGCAGCGGCGAGACTGAGCCGATCCAGGCGGTTGTTCTCGGTGGCGATTCCTGGTCCATGTATTGTTCACAAGCGTGGGACAGATATTCTTCATGATCCTTGGTTCAATAAGGTCAGCTTATTAGTTTGATAATTAACTTATGTCGGTTTAGTGATGTTTCTTTTTACTATGAACCCTGATGAACTTGTTCTTTTGCCACTTTGAAGAGCAATTTTTTCTTGCTTCCTGAGAGTGAATTTTGTTTAGACCCAGAAATGCTTTTATGAGAATTTGAATTTTGGTTATTTGTTTGAGATCGTGTTATTGAAATATGAGCTCGAATTTTGACTTTTTCCCCTTTGCATTGCCTTTGTTTTCTTATGTTTTTTTCCTTTTTTTTTCTTTTCTTAGGATACTGGCTTTCCGTTGACAGAAAGAGATCGACTTGGGCTTCGTGGTCTCCTTCCGCCGCGTGTGATTTCATTTGAGCAGCAATATGATCGTTTCAGTAAGTTTGCTTGATATCTACCCTTCTGACGTGTTCAATATTTCCGGATCATACTGAGATATGGCGGAACTTTGGAAGTTTTTGATATGATTGAATATTTGGAGGTAATTATCAATAAATAAATGTATGATTTAAGTGAGCCTTAATTTTGGCTCCGTTTTTAATTGGTAGTGGACTCATATCGCTCCTTGGAGAAAAATACTAAGTGTGAACCAGATAGTGTCGTTGCGTTAGCAAAATGGAGGATCTTAAATAGATTGCATGACAGGAATGAAACACTGTACTACAGAGTAAGTTTGGAGATTGTTTCAATTTGTGGTATTTATAAAATTTTTTTCAGTTCTCATATCATATCATTTAAAGTTTTCCTTCTTTGCTTTTTGCTCCAGGTCCTTATTGACAACATCAAAGCTTTTGCACCAATAATTTACACACCGACTGTGGGACTAGTATGTCAAAACTACTCTGGGCTGTTTAGACGCCCACGGGGAATGTATTTCAGTGCTAAGGATAAAGGAGAGATGATGTCTATGATATATAATTGGCCAGCTCATCAGGTAAGTTTGTTGATCTCTAAGAGTGTAAGAGATTGCATCTCATATGCCTTTTGTTCATTTCTCCTCCAGGAAAACAGGTTATGAATTGTTGCCTTTTGCTGTTAATGTGGTATGTTCAATTCCTCTCTGTCTCACAGGTTGATATGATAGTCCTGACTGATGGCAGTCGTATTCTTGGCCTTGGTGACCTTGGAGTTCAGGGTATTGGAATACCAATTGGAAAACTTGATATGTATGTTGCCGCTGCTGGTATCAACCCACAACGGGTATGAACTACTATCTCTTCTTCTCTTTCTTCATTCTTTTCTTCTTGTGTATATATTTTCATTCATGTGCATATCTGCTGTTATAACTTGACTTGTACATTCTTATTGATACTTAACGCAATTGAGGTGGACCATGTGTGTGTATATCAATCATTTGACAACCGTTACTTTATTTGACTTATCTAGGCTTCGTTTTGTTTCTCTCTTTTATTCATGTGCACTAATATTTGTGGCTAAGCGGAGTAGCGGACAGCATTAATGAACTTGCGATATTTGGTTCATAACTTGCTTTTAAAGTTTGTTCCTATCTTTTTATCGTATTTTTCACATTCTTTATTTTTCTTGCTATTGTGGCTCTTATCTTGTGTTATAACTTAAATTATTCAATCAATTTTTCTTGTCTCGACAGATACTCCCAGTTATGCTAGATGTTGGTACTAATAACCAAAAGCTACTTGAAGACCGGCTTTGTGAGTAAATTTTGTACTTAACTACGCTGTTCTTAAGAAGTTGTTACCTTTGCAAAGTGGAACATATGGTATGCTTGCATGAGATTTTGTTTTTTGACAGGTTGTGAGGATTTCTTTTGACATGTTTTTTTCGCTTGACAGATTTAGGACTAAGACAACCTAGGTTAGAAGGGGAAGAATATCTAGCAATTGTTGATGAGTTCATGGAAGCAGTTTTCACACGTTGGCCTAAGGCTATTGTACAGGTTTATTTCTTTCAGAAGAGAGACTTTTCTATTATGCTTGGTTTATATCATGTTATTTTTTTGACGGCTACATCATTCAGTTCGAGGATTTTCAAATGAAGTGGGCTTTTGAAACTCTGGAACGTTATCGGAAAAGGTTTTGCATGTTTAATGATGACATACAGGTGAGCACTTGTTATGGCAACTTGCTACTTTTATGAACTAGCATCTAATGTAATTCAGATTGCTCTGGAATCACTTTGATTGCCACCGTTATTAAAAAGTTGTGCCTACTTAATGTCTTGTAGGGAACTGCCGGAGTTGCACTTGCTGGATTGTTAGGAACTGTAAGAGCACAAGGTCGATCCTTGGCTGACTTTCCAAACCAGAAAATAGTTGTGGTGGGAGCTGGGAGGTACTTGACTTAATTTATAGATAAGGGTTTGGCTTTCAGTCTCCACCTTAATGCTTTATGCCATTCCCCCTTGGCTGTAATTCTCATATCCACCTTTCTATCTGTCTTCCAGTGCAGGGCTTGGTGTTCTTAGCATGGCTGTGCAAGCTGTTGCGAGAATGACAGGAAAAGCCGAAACTGCTGCACAGAACTTTTTCCTACTCGATAAAGATGTACGGTTTTATATTTCTACTCTAGTACTCTTCATTTGTTTTGTGTTAAACCTTTTCTGTCTTTAGATAAATAATTTGTCTTTTCTATTGTGTAATAAAGATGAGGCTTATATAACCAGAACACGAGAAAAAAGGTTTACTAGAAAATGATCTAAGGGCTTTAAATTTATCTACGTCATTCATAGTTTTCCTTTTTAAAAATATTTTATTTCTTATTAGAAATTGATTATGGTTTGCCTCTGGGAATCTAAATGCTCTCGTTTTAGGTATATGTCAATTGACAATCTGGTAATTTTTATTTCATCCCCCACATGGTTGGTAAATACTTACTTTTTATATTGTTTGTTGTTGGTTAAGGGCCTCATCACTAAAGAGAGGAAGAATCTTGACCCAGCAGCAGCTCCATTTGCTAAAGATCCAGGACAGATAGAGATAGTGGGACTTAGAGAGGGTGCTTCTCTACTTGAAGTGGTAAGTTCAATGTCAGTTCTTAAGGGACAGCAGTTATAATTGCCAGGCTGGTGTATTGGAAATTGTATGCATAGAAGAAAAGCAGCTAATCTGGAATTTGCAGTATATTGTGACAAAAAATTTGATGTTATGCCACACTTTTATTAGTCTTCTACTATTTATAGAGGCTGTTATATATATATATATATAAGAACCTAATTGCTGTAAACCTAATGTTATTCAGGTTAAAAAGGTCAAACCTGATGTGCTTCTTGGTTTGTCTGGAGTTGGTGGTGTGTTCAGTGAAGAGGTGGAAATTCTTCCTTTTCTATACATCTCGATTATATGTATTGTTGATAACCTTTATTTTGTTTTTTAGAGAAATTTACGCGCATTTGTTGTTCTAATTACTGCTTGCATGCTGCATTCTTTTGGGTTCCTCCCTACTGTGTTGGCACAAAAAACAGGTGCTCAAGGCCTTGCGTGAAGCTGGTTCAAGTAGACCTGCTATTTTTGCAATGTCAAATCCCACCATGAATGGTTTGTTTTTTCTACCCTCTCATGTATTTGGATTTTTATTACAAAACTAGATATTTTTGTTCTGACATTCTGTTTGCATTCCCTTTGTACAGCTGAATGCACTGCTGCTGATGCTTTTAAGCATGCTGGAGAAAACATAGTATTTGCCAGTGGAAGCCCTTTTGAAAATGTCGATCTTGGTATTTTTCCATACTAATTGAAGTTAATCTTGTTTGAAAGATTTTATACATTTACAAGCATTTAGTGCTTCTTTCCTTAATAAGGGAGCTGATGTTGGCTATGTTGTGGCACAGGAGTCTGGTTTTTTAGGGTGTTTTATTACATCTTAACTAATCATTTGCTTGCTGACAGGTAATGGGAAAGTGGGCTATGTAAATCAAGCAAATAACATGTACCTGTTCCCAGGGTTGGTGTTATTTTCTGGTTCACTGTTATTTTCTCAACCATAATTAGATCTTAACTTTGATTTAACTATTGTTGTTTTATTTCAGGATTGGTTTGGGAAGTTTGGTCTCCGGTGCTCGTTTTATAACTGATGGAATGTTGCAAGCTGCTGCTGAATGGTATGATTATGATTGTGATTATTATTATATGGTTTCTTATGTCCTTGTTCTCTCTCTCTTTCTGTATTGCTTGAAGCCCGAATTCACATTGAAGAACGTTTGGAAAACTACCCTAATTATTATTTCTAACATAATAGGCAAGATAGCACTTTAGAGAATTAAGGCTTTTCTGTTATGCTGTATTTATTAAATTTTATAGATACAAAGTGACAAGTATGTGCAGAGTTTAAATGGACTAAGACTACGAGATAAATACATGATAAGAACAAAGATAAGTATAAGAAGTTAAAATACTTCAAATGCTTCAATCTGATCAAACAAATTATTCAAACTTTCCAACAGTACTTGTAATATCAAGCTGTTTGTTATAAAACTTTTGTAGAAATCTGATTCTAGTTGATAAACATAAAGCAAGTCTCAACTTGCCATCTGCTTTGTCACGGGGTTCAAAATGAAAACAGCCTTTCTGTGTAAGCTAGGGGAAGCTGTGTGCGTTAGGACCTTCCTCAGACCCTACTTATTGTGGTAGCCTTTTGCACTGAGTACGACCTTTAAACATAAAGCTGACAGTGGGAGGTCTTTAATTTCGTAGTGATGCAAAATTAGAACCCCAAAAAGTGTAAGATGTTGGTGTAGGCTTTTGTCCCCCTATGTTCTTGTGCATTATTGAGGTTTTTGTTTCATAAACTATTAGACATTGGTTAAAATCACCTTTTTGCATGAGTATGCACACAACGCGTCCCATATGTATTACAGTGCATGAGCTAATTCTTCTTGTCGCTTCTGATTTTAATAAATAAATCTGTACTTGTGGACTTCTTCAATGTATGATTTTAATTTTTTAAAATGCTAATTGAATAAATGAGTCTACTAATCAGTTCTGCTCTATGTTATTTGAATTCAGATGTGAGTGTTGAACACGGATATGATCTGACATGAGTGTGTTTAATTTTTTCTTAAGTATTTTCATGTATTTGGAAGGCACTTGGAGGGTCACTTCCCCACATCCATGTCCAGACATGTGTCTGACATGATTATTTCAAGAAGAATGAAAAGTCGGGGCAACATAAGTTCTGCTTGTGTTGGCCAAACCCAAAAAAAAAAAACAGTTCTGCTTTTGCATATATTTATGTAAATAAGCTTTTTTACTATGATTAAAACATTGTCTTATTCCGGAAGCTGTGAATGTGATGCTATCCTTGCAGCCTTGCATCTTATATGACTGACGAAGAAATCCAAAAGGGCATCTTGTATCCATCTATCGATAGGTAAAATTCTCTACTTTTCCTTAATTGTCTAAAAGTGGTAAAAAATTTTAGTTCTCTTCTCTGTTCATATACTCTTTAGTTCAATGGACACCCAGTTTTTAAATGCTTAAAACTTGTTATGACTTAGCAGCATATGCTATCAATAAGATCATTCGCCTTTCACAATGATCTAAGAGTTTTTATTATACTTAAAAGTAGACCGGTATCTAGTTCATATGCGTATAAAGATATAGCTTAGTCTTGATCCAAATTATATTGGCTTGTAAGAAACACTCTTGACCATTGGAGATGATTGGGAGGATGTATGATTAAGTCATCACCCATCAAAGTTAATTCTGCTTGTGCACCATGCATTTGCAGTATTCGGCATATTACAGCTGAGGTTGGAGCATCTGTTCTGCGAGCTGCTGTTGCCGAGGGACTGGCCGAAGGGCATGATGACGTGGGTCCCAAAGAACTGGAGCACATGTCAAAAGTATGAAAACTTCTTTCACCTTCTTTTTTACTCCCCCCCCCCCCCAATGTAAAGCTTCTAATTGTTTTTTCATGGTAAAATAAATTAGCAATTTTTCTGGACTTAGCTCACTGACTGTAAAAACAAAAGGAATGTCTAAACTCATGGTTTAAATCAATTGGTGCATATAATTATCTTTTAAGATATTTACAACCTTTTCTCAGGTTACGAGTTATTTTGTGCCAAAATTTATTTCCCTTAGAAGAAGGTTTTCTTATTATTCTTTTATTTTGCCTTTTTTTTCCCTCTTTCCACTGAAATCGGTGCAGGAGGAGACGGTGGAATACGTACGTCGAAATATGTGGTACCCTGTTTACAGCCCACTTGTTCACGAGAAGTAGTAGGCTGAGGCTCTCCCATGTTATTTTTTCACAATTTGGTATTGGAGGCTATTTCTTTGTGGACTGCAGTTCGGCCCCAAGAGCAAGCCTGTTCACTTCGTTCTTTTATTTAGTATTAAAACTAACTTTATAATTTTGTACCCTTTTTATCTTGAGAAATATATTTTACGTTATTAATTATTTATTAAGAGCTCAAAACCATTTAAATCTTCAATTTCAGCAGATATATTATCTCTTAAGTTTTCTTCTTTTTCCTAATCTCAGCTTATCAAGAAAACTGCAGTGTCATAACATTCAATGCGAGCACTAATTTTGAGTTGATGTTCCAATGAACGTAGATCAAATGTAAGCGTTATAATATTAAACATTATGCATAAAAAATAATTAAAATATAATATTATTAATACATGAATGTCATAAAATTTATATTATATAAATTATAATGTAAAACAATTTATATAAATATAAAATATGATTATGATAAAATAAAATATACGGATATAATATAAACATATAAATTTTCAAATCTAATAAAAAATGAGCTTTTCTCCGAATGGGAAAAATACTCTCTTCAAATTTTGTAAGAAATATATATATATATATATATATTTGACGTTGAAAATTAAGGCAAAGAATATAATCAAATTCTGACGAAACACAAGGTTTAGAAAAAAAAAAAAAAAAGAAAAAGAAATGGATGAGCAGATTGAGCTCAAGGCTTTGATTTCAACTTTCATTAGCATATAATAACATGCTTCAAAAACTTCTTGTCAAGATCAACCGCCACGTAAAATGTATACCGTTTAAGCTCTAGAGGTTTACATAAGGTAAAATAGTACTAGTAGTGTACTATTTTTTTTTTTTTTTTGAATCTTTCAACCTACCATTTAGAAACGAATTTGATTTGAAGATATCTGGAAAATTCATCCTATGGACAATATGATCCTAGTGAATTGAACTAACTGATAAAAAATAAGTGAATGCAATGAATGACACGAAGTTGAAACTTGAAATGGGTGGCAGGTAACCCATTATTTAGTCAGAGTTGCTAAATCTACAGTCCAAGGGCTTCATAGCATCAGCACCAAAAGTAGACAATCCTATGAGGTTTCACAGAAGTTTTATCTCTGTACTCTGTCATGTTTGTTCAGAAATTACCCATTGAAACGAGCTTAAGGAAGTGTTAAGCGGTGAAAGCATAACAGAGGATCGAATGATTGAAGTTCTGAAAAAAATTTCTTAAAGATTTAAAGGATGGATTAATCAGAAGCTCATGGTTGGCCTGTTACAAGGATTCTGGCTAAGAAGTACCCAAGTTTCCTTTTTAATTCCATTGGCTTTGTGAAACTTGATGTAACTTGCATTATTGGGGTTCCTAACTCCAAAGTCCTAACTGCTGCTGCTGCAAGGGCCTGAAAATACTGCCACGCTGGCATTGCTGTCAACTTATAAAAAAAAAAATGCTCCCTTTTCTTTTACAATATTTGAATTAATTAATTAAAAAGGTAACAAAGGAAAGTAAATTGTCAAATAAAAAAATCAATTGCCAAAGAAACTAATATAAAAAAATAGTTTATTTATTAAAGAGTTGGTGGCAATTTAATTTTGTGGCTCTCATTTGTTTATTTAAAAATGCAGTTTTAATCCTGAGAAATTGAATAATAATCCTTACTTTACTGTATTTTTGTAACCAGCCACGTTGCAATTTGTAAGAAAAGCTCCGCACTCCCCTTGACAATTCTTCGAATTAAACTATTGTTAGTCAAATTTTTGACTTTCAAGGAAATTGCCGCATACAAAAGAACCAAACTTGTATAGAATCCCTCACGAATCCCCGAGATTGAGAAGAAGAAGGGATGGCAGAAACATGCGACTTTCTCACAACGAAGAGGTAACCCACTGAGTTAATTTCTTCGTAATTCTTTAACACGTCTTTAGCATAATTCTTTGCGTTATATATGACTCATGTAATTTAATATATTAGATAGAGTTAGTATAAATATATGATTGATATAATTTTAAATTAAGTAATGAATAAAATAATAATTACCGTTACTGAAGACGTAAGTACGTTATCGAATCTCGTTAGATCTCTGTGTTGATTTTTTTTTTTTTTTGTATTTTCGTGATTTTTTTATTAATAGATTCAACACATTTTTTTTTTTTTAATTTCTTTCAGGTATGCAGTGGTTACCGGAGCGAACAAGGGAATCGGATTGGAAATATGCAGGCAGTTGGCTACGAAAGGAGTCACAGTGGTGTTAACTTCCAGAGATGAGAAGAGGGGCCTCGAAGCTTTTCAGAAGCTGAAGGAGGAGTCTGGTCTTTCTGATAATCTGGTTTTCCACCAACTTGATGTGACTGACCCTGTTAGCATTGCTTCAATTGCAGCATTCATCAAAACCCAATTCGGAAAACTTGATATCTTGGTATAACTGTAATTTGTCCTCTGTTTTCATTGTTTTTTTCTTTAAATATTGGTTTAACAATGCCAAAAGGCTAGTACACTAACGATAATGATGAAATCTTTTGTAGGTCAATAGTGCAGCGGTTGTTGGAGACGTTGTGAACTATGATAGATTCGCTGCAGCTGTTGAACAATTCGGTGATTGGGTAAGTCTCGGATTCCATCTGTATCACTACTATACCTTGTTTTCAGCTGCTTTTTGGACTTTAAATGAATATCAAAGTGGAAATATATGTTAGCATGAGCGGTCATACAGTCAAGAATGATTAAATAATTTTTCCTTAAATTGAGGTATAATCTTGTTTAAGACTGATAAAAGATCAAACAATTCGATATATTTTTTTAATAAAAAATCTCAATCATCTCTCTCAGTAAAAAAGCAAATTTATACAAATGTTCAATTTATAATGTTACATTATCTTAAGAAATGTTCTTATTTTATATTAATATAACCAGAAGCCAACATGAAGGAAGAACTATACCCCATAGCTGCAGTGGTATATGCAGCAAACTTGCTTTGGTTAAACTCCCCCAACTGCATTTGTTGGAATATTTTCAATGATTGACGGTCCACTTTCAGAAGCAATTCGAATTTGTATCCCAAATCTATGTTCCTCCCACTTTTCATCTTTTTTAAAGTATCAATATTTGACCTCTATGTTCAATGCATATATATTCATGTCCGATACTCACGCTTAAGTTCGGGTAATGCAATTTCAAATTCATTGGGAATGTTTTTCCTATCGGAATTGCTAACAAACAGAGTATAAATCTTTTCTGGATGCAGCCAGTTGGGGAGCAAATCTGGAACGAGATTATTGCTCGGCAAACTTATGATGGGGCAGAAGAATGCCTGAAAACGAACTACTATGGTATGAAAAGAATGGTCGAAGCTCTTGCTCCCTACCTTCAGCTATCTGATTCGGCAAGGATTGTAAATGTTACCTCTTATCTTGGATCACTGAAGGTAAAGTTTTAGTACAGTTGCTAATTTTCTTGGCCTATGTTGATCCAGACTTTCATTTTTTTTTTTTAATAAAAGTGTCTTATGTCTGATGCATATTTAGACATTGTTTTGAGGATATAATCTTCGAAGGACCCTCTTAGTACATGAAAATTTTAAAAAAAACTGAACTTAATCATGTCGATACTTACATTTGAGTCCAAGTAACATACATCTTAGTGTCAAACGTTTATCAACGATTTCTTCTATTCACTTTTTATATGTAGCATCTTTAGATTACAACAAATATTGATTTTTGAGCAGAGTTTTTCTTCTTCTTTTTGTTTTTCCTTGTTGCTTCAGCTTATTTCCAATGAATGGGCCAAAGGAGTGTTAAGCGATGTTGAAACCCTGACAGAAGAGAGAGTGGAAGAAGTTTTGAACAAATTTCGCGAAGATCTCAAGGACGGAACGATGAAAACCAAAGGCTGGCCCACTTATTTTGGACCAACTGCATATTGTGTCTCAAAAGCAGCTATGAACGCATACACTAGGATACTGGCCAACAAGTACCCCAATTTCTGCGTCAATTGTGTTGGCCCAGGCTTTGTCAAAACCGACATCACTGGCAATACTGGCAAATCAACTGCTGCAGAAGGAGCAGAGCATGCAGTGAGATTGGCATTGCTACCCATTGGATGTGGGTCTTCAGGCCTTTTCTTCAATCGCCAAGAAGTTACATGTTTTTAAAGAAAATTGTCCGTGACAACTTAGTCCAATGATAGCTAAATGCTGACGAAAATGATGTTGCCAAACTTGATATTTGCAATGTCAATCTCAAATATGACTGTTGGTTTTTAGCCTTCGCAGCTGTTCTTGTTTCTCCATGGTTTCTATAATTTCAAATTACAGCCCCCTAAGACTATAGAAAAGACAACTAAAATACTTTTTTTGCTTGCTGCATTGTTCCATTAATGATTTAATAATATTCTTGTTGATTAAATATTTAATGCATTTTTTATTTGAAAAGTCTTAATTAATGAAATATTAGTATCTTCTTCGGCTTAACTTTGAGGTGGATTTCGAATGAGTAAAAGCTGAGAAGTTTAGCATATTCTTGCTGATTGTGGAATCAAACGGCTGAAGCTAAAGCACAAGAAACATGAAGCTGCCATTTCTGGTTTTTCCAAAGACCCAAAATTTCATATGGGCGGAGTAATCAAAGACATTGACCTTCAATAAATGATGAAGCGACCCCCAAACTAGCTTAGGCACTCTTTCCTCTGTACCACCCTAAGTAATACCCTTTTCTCATGGCGAAGTCCTATCAAAGGTTTGTATTTCTCACACCTTAGGCCGAAAACTCTAACATCTTTACTTTTTTCTGGTTCTTGAATCCTTTCTGCTGTCTGTCAGGTATGCTGTTGTCACCGGGGCAAACAAGGGGACTGGATTGGCAATATGTAAGCTGTTGGCCTCTAATGGGGTCACGGTGGTTTTAACTGCTAGAGATGAAAAAAGGGGTCTCGAGGCTTTTGAAAATCTGAAACACTCTGGTCTCTCTGATCATCTAGTTTTTCATCAGCTTGATGTGACAGACCCTGCTAGCATCACTTCTCTGGCAGATTTTGTGAAAAACAGATTTGGAAAGCTTGATATCTTGGTATCAAACAAATGTCCTGTAGCCAGCCAGCTACCTGTTTTATCCCTTTTTTTACCATGCATTTGAGTATGACGAGACAGATTCTCAAATTTGCGAATAAGGATAATATCCAAAATGTAATACATATGATTAGATTACCATAAGTACAGAGACACCAGAATGTTTGAGACTGGAATGTTCGAGCTTTTGCAGGTGAATAACGCCGGTGTAGGGGGAAGTACAGTGAACCAGGATGCTTTAAAAGCTTCAAAAATATCTGGTACTGAGGTAATTAAGCCATTACAAAACAATTTGCTCTTTTACGGTTTGCGTGTTACACGAAACTTTTATTTTTAAAAAAATATTTATATTTAATATATTTTTAAATATGAATATAAGATATAAATTTTTAAATATATAAAAAAATTTTAAAAAAAATTAAACACCCACGTATTAAACACATACTTATATGTAATACCCATATCAAGTTGGGGGAACATAATTTTGCATAACTATATAGTATTTAACATTTTGGGTTGCCTTCGAGAATCCCTTTACTACCTTTAAGTTATTCTTACAACTGCAGGCAGATCTGACAGCCGTTTGGAGTAAAGTGCTGATTGAAACTTACGAGCGAGCAGAATCGTGCCTGAAAACAAACTACCATGGAGCTAAAACGACAGCTGAAGCGCTCGTTCCCTTACTCCAGTTATCTGATTCTCCAAGGATTGTTAATATTTCATCAACCATGGCTAAGTTACAGGTTCTTTGTTACACAAACATTTACCAAGAAATGATTTCTTTGGTCCTGGTTTAAAAAATATATTGATCTGTCAGTCCACCTTGAGATTAAGAACTGTGTGGAACTCTGTTATCCGGATTAACTAATCCATGCTTCACGAATTTGTCTCAGAATATACCGAGCGAACAAATCAAAGGAGTATTAAGGGATGCTGATACAGAAGAGAAAATCGATGAGTTGATCACCGAGTTTCTGAAGGATTTTAAGGAGGGGTCATTGGAAAGCAAGGGTTGGCCAACCTTTCTATCTGCCTATACAGTCTCAAAAGCAGCCCTTAATGCCTATACAAAGATTTTGGCCAAGAAGTATCCAACCTTCTGCATCAACTGTGTTTGCCCTGGTTTTGTTAGAACGGATATAAATTACAATACTGGTCTGCTAACTCCGGAGGAAGGTGCTGCGACTCCGGTTAAGTTAGCAGTCTTGCCGAATGGCGGTCCTTCCGGCGTCTTTTTCGTTCAGGGTGAACCTGCATCATTTGAATGAAGCTATTTGGTAAAGCAATAAAATTCCATCAATGATGTGAACTAGTGCGTGGGAACTTTAGTTTTACACTCTCTCTTCATCATCAATTACAAATAAAAATACTTTAGAAATCCTGATGCTTTTTTCTTTGCAAAATTTAATGACCTTAGAAAAATTCTACAAAATGTATGACAAGCTATAGTTGTCAGATTCTCTGTTCTTTTTCTGATTTTAAAAGGTAAAAAAATTAGGTGAACTATTAGCCAGGTCAATGTCTCAAGCAAAAAAGCAAGCAACAAACTGTCGATGCCTCCAATTTTTTTTATTTGCAATCAAGGTACTACTTCCATAAGCAAGAGAGCAAAAAGCTGGCCAACTAAACACCATTGAGGGGGGGAAAAGTTTTAAACTCACGTTCTCTGCATTAGTAACTAATCTTGAATTTTGAAATAAATTTTGATCTAATCAAATCATTAAAGAATGCATGGAAAAGAAGGAACTGCATTTTTTTTTTTATTATTTGAACATCTAATGCAACTCGATCAGAAGCGACAAAGACTTGCAACCTCCTTTTATGTTTGCAAAACGTGTCGATCTACTTTTGTATATCGAGAAAATGAAAGAAACATTGAAAATTGAGTTCTGACAAGGCATCTAAACACGTTCAAGTAGTTTTTATTTTAAAAATGAGGGCAATTATGAGTTCCCTATCGTGTTCATCAGTGCAATAATTGGGCGGCAAAAATAGGTATAGTTTCTCTTTGTTTCATTCTCGCTAATAAACTCCACCCGGACCATCTCATCCTGGCCATGGCGGACTCCATGCAAAGGTAGCAATTTCTTCATGGAGGTTTTATAGTCGCCACAGTCTAACTCTAACATGACATCAAATACTTCCCATTTTTTGCTACAGTTATGCAGTTGTTACTGGGGCAAACAAGGGTATTGGATTTGAAATATGTAAGCAGTTAGCCCTGAATGGGATCATCGTGGTGTTAACAGCTAGAGACGAGCAAAGAGGTCTTGAGGCTCTTGAAAGTCTTAAACACTCTGGTCTCTCGGATCAAAATCTAGTTTTTCATCAGCTTGATGTAACAGACCCAGCAAGCATCAGTTCTCTGGCAGATTTTGTGAAGAAACAATTTGGGAAGTTAGATATCTTGGTATCAAAACATATATCCCATATATTACTAGAACCCTGATTTTCTATACTTAATACTCTATCTGGCTTTAACTTTTTTTTTTATTTAAGTATCCCCTGTATCGGATAAATACTCTTATTAGAAACTCACACCTGAGTTTGAGCATAGTTTATAATCTTTGTTGATTTTTTGGTGACCAAAGACTTTCTTAGTATCCAATGATCATTTCTCCGCCTATAATTCCGAAAACTTCTGATGCTAAAACATTGTGCAGGTTAACAACGCTGGGATAGCAGGTTTAAACTTTGATTCTTCGAGGGCTTCAGGCATTTATGGTACTGAGGTAAGTTACCAAGACAGAATTGATAGAAAATTTTAGTGTAGCTTACAGGTTTCTTGGCTTCCTTTATTATGTCTCCCAGAAAGCTCTGACAACCTAAGTTTCTTTTTATAAATTTAGGACTGTTCGAAAACCATATGGAGTAGAGTGACTGAAAATTACGTTTTAGCAGAAGAATGCCTGAAAACAAACTACTATGGCGCTAAAAGAACAGCTGAAGCACTTATTCCGTTGCTGCAGTTGTCTGACTTACCAAGGATTGTAAACGTTTCCTCCTCTGCGGTCATGTT